>MU719874.1:58022-69462 GCA_026770625.1 Nicotiana glauca
TTTTCTTTATTTTGTACCTTTTATCTCTTTTGCATTCCTCGTCTCATCCCCCGAACTTATACTTTTGCCAATTTGTGCTAAGGAAATATCAGGTGCCAAGAAAGGATCATTTTAGAACGGATAAAGGCGTGTATCATGGTTTTTGAAAGAATAAGGGTTATGGCTCAACGAGGTTGACTAGGGATGTCATTTTTGGTGGGATATGGATATTTCATGTCTCAATTAGGATCAAGGAGAGCCTATAATCACTTCTCAAATCGAGCCACACTTAGGATTTCGACTAGAAAAATATTCAGGGCAAGTTCTAGACTTGTTAGCACGGGACATGGACTTGCAAATCAATAACTCACCACACAAGCTATAGGATTGCTAAAGAGACAGAGTCAAGGGCCCACAACAACCTTATCTAAGATTTGAAAAACGAAAATGGTTATGAAAAACCCCTTGATGATTATTTAGTCAACACAAGAGTCTCAAGGTCACAACTATCACCATCCTGTACACACCAATTTGTTTTTAACCATAAGGTAAAAGGTAAATGTGTCAGGTCCAAGTGAAGCTTTGTCTGGGGCACTATTATTCATTAGCTACTATTTATACAAAAACGAAAAGAAAACAGACTCAAACCCTTAAGAAGATTGTCATACCATCCATCATCGGGAAGAGCCATCCAATTCACACAAACTCCACATTTAGAAAGAACCATGGCATTAAGAAAATCCAAAGCTTATTGATCACAAAAACTTGTAAAATAAAAAGCTACGGACCGAAAAAAAATGCTACTAAATGAAAAATGAAGCTATGATATTAAGGAAATTGCAAAAGATTTTATGAAGTAAAATGCAGAAAGTAAACTAAATATGTACAATGGGGGATTTAGACGAATATACATAAGATGATAAGAGGGAATGAATATATACATGAAAAAGTAACTTTATATACATACCAAAATTGAAAAATAATGAAAAGTAAAAACAATAAATGGTAAACTTATATACATATCAAAAGTGCAAAATAAGCATAAAGAAAAATAGTATCATTCTTACAACCCAACTATCAAATCATAAAAATAGGACCACCCCCTCAAATGAAAATTAACATTGTCCCCAATGCTAAATAGCCAAAAATAAGATCAAAAAGAGGGTTAGAGAGTAAAAAAATCTCTCTATGGGTCCTCTATCTGCATGGGATCCTATGGCTGGTTCCCTGGATCACCTAGCTCAGGGTCCTGTGGCTAGCCTGAGGCACCTCCCTCAGGATCTACCAGCTCAATCTCCTCATCATCAACCTGGGGCATCAGTCCCCTCCTCCTGGGCTCTACCTCAGTCCCCTGCTCCTGAACCTGCTTTGTTTGAGTTGCTGGCACTGGATCCTCCAATAAAAGATCCAACGGTAAGTCACCAACTGGCTTCATCTTCTCCACATCTCCCCTTAATTGCTTTACCGACTCCTTTGAGGCCTGAGTCTTTTTCAGCTTCTTTGTCTGCTTGCTCAGCTCCTTAATTGATTTTCCTTGAACTGCAAGAGCATCCATGATAAGATTTTGGTTGTCCATGAGCTTCTTCTAGTTTACCAAAAGCTCCTTGAGAGACTCCTCCACTGAAGCCGACACCTGGGGTTGTGCAGGAACTGACTAGGATGCCACTGAACTAGATAGCACATACAACTTAGAAGTTGTTGCCTGTATCCAGTTATTGATGCTGGAGAGTTTTTCATTCAACCTATGAGCAGTCAAAGGGTATGCTAACTAGGAGGGTACTGAGGAAGGCATGGAAGTAGATGGTCCGGAGGCAGGATCTGGTATAACAGTGGGAGGCTCAGAAGTAGTGACCACCACTGCTGGCTGTGAGCACGTGATTTTTTTCCTATAGGAATTGCTCCCATAAAATACAAAAAAAAAAAAAAAAATTCCCCATTTTTTACAATTTTATAAGATTTTGTGGGAATTTGTGATAGTTATTTGCATTTCTGTGCATGTTTGTTTTTGTTAAAATCATGAAAAATGCCCAAAATACCATGCATTGTATTTAGGTTTCATTTTCATATTTTTTTAGTTTAATTACTGAGTTAGTTGCTTTATTTAAATATGAAAATCACAAAATACTTTTGTATTTTTAGCTTTTTAATTTTTAGATTAGTGATTTCCTCTTTTAATCTAGGAGTAATTACTTTTTGTATATATTTAGCTTAATTTCAAATTTTAATTTAATTTAGGTTTTTAATTAATTAAAAAAAACTATTGAAAAAAGAAAGAGAAAAAAAGGAATTAGAGGAAATTAAGTAAAGGGCTATTGTTTATTGGACAAAATGCCAAAGCCTAACCCCTTTGTCCCACCAATCTGCCCCGGTCCAATCCCTTTAACCTGGTCCAGCCCCACCCCATACCAAAACGACCCCGTTTCTAATCCCTTTATCACAGCCGTTGGATTGTGATAATCCAATGGCTTAGAACTCATCACATGCTTATGTCCGAACCGGTTCCCCCCAGTCAACCCCCATTCACCTTCATCTTCATCTCTAACCTCAGAACCCTAGAGACCGCTACCTAAAAACCTCCGCCGGCGGTGACGCCATAAACAACTCCAATTTTCTCCAAACTAACACCCCAGAACCCCCCCCCCCCCCATAATTGCTTCCTTTTTCCAAATCCCTAGACCGTGTCCCTCGAATCCCTCCCAAACAGTTCGAATATTAGATCTAAAGTCTAACCCCAAAAATTCTAATTCACCCAAACCACCTCAAAATCACACCCCACACTCCTCACACCCCTCTGAACCTCAAACTACCATCACTTTCCCAAATAACCCCACCCATTTGGCCCAATTTCAAATCTGATTCCAAGAAGAAATTGAAGACCCTAGCCCATTCCCCTTTTGAGTTCAAACAGTTTTAGAGTTGAATCTGAGACATAACTTATGCCAATCGATTGTTCTTATTAAGAACAATCGATTAGCATCAAGTTCGTCTCGTTTCAAAGCTCACAGATTTCACGCACAATCAAAAGACCGGCGAAACTCTATCAAACACTGGTCGTTCGTTGCAATAGGTACATGTTCTTATTCCTCCTGACTATTTCTTCATCTTCCCGTCTTTCTTTAGCTTATTCTCCTTTTCTTCTATTTTTTCTGTTTATTTTGTCCAAAAATCAAAAGGGGGTAGTTAGTCTTAATTTTAGGCTGTTAGATTTTTGTTTCCTTTCTCCTGTGATTAATCATTGATATTAGGCAGTTAGTTTGGGTTAAAATCATGCACTTGCCATCAGGATCATTAGACTTTCAGTTTTTCATTTTAGGGTTTATTTAAATCGGTTAACTTGAGTTTAATGATATTTGTTCTGAAATCAGCATGTTAGTGTTTTGTGGTATTTTGATTCCCTGTTAAAATAGTTGTGTTAATTATTTCAAAGGTTTCATATCAAATATGTTCATTCATTGATTGTTTCTTGATAATGTCAGTTCTGATTGTTCGTGTGTACTTTTTGATTCCGTTTCAATGTTAAACCTATTTAGGTTTCAGAAATTGATGCCATTTGATTCTGGTTGCCTAGTGATTCTATTTTAGAGAATTATTTTTTTAGTTTGTAAATGTTCAGAACTTTAAGGGGTTTTAATTGAACAAAAATAAAGTTAAGGGGGTCGTAAAAGAGGGCAAACAGTTCTGAAATTAGATAAAATTCATTGTAGAATGTTCTAGAATAGGGGCAGCTGGCCCTATTTGGCTAGCACAAGTGCTGGAGCGAATTACAGGCTGCCAACTATCCCATTCTGTTAAAAAATATGCTTGTGTGAGGGAATAATTCCCATTCTATTTTCAGCAGCACATGGCATCCAAAAGGCTATATATAGACCCTTTTCTCACTCAAAAAATCAAACATTGGAATCCCTAGAAAATACACCAAAATTTCTGCACTGTTGAGCCATTTTGTTTTCGTTTCTGATCTCTTTTCTCAAAAATGAACCTACTCTGAAGTACTTCCTCTGAATTTCGGATTTCAATATAAACTGAGCTGAAACTGCTTGTTGGTTGTTCATTGTTGCTTCTTTACTTGCTTGGTTTCATTGAATTATCTTGATTTCTCATCATTTTGCTTTGATCTCCAGGTATTTCTTGGACTGTAATGACTGATGAAGTGTAAAGTGCTTTGAAGTATTTGTAACAAGAATTTCAATGGATGTAATATGGACTTTCAGTTCCTTTTACATGTGTGCTTCTTGAATTACTGTATTTATTTTAGTTTGGTTCCCTTCAACTTATATGGTTATTATGGGATTAGTTGAATGAATAATGGTTTAGGAAGGATTTCATATATTAGGATCTAGACTAGTCTATTCCTCATAAATTGTTCAGATGGTCCGATTTGTAGCTTGATCTTGTAATTTCTTTCATATGTGAGATTGCTCTTGAATATCATGTTGATGTTGGTTACTGAATCTGCTTAGTTTAGGCTTTTAAAGTCAGCATTTATAGAGTACTTTATTGATATGAGGATTAGTTGTTTAATGAGTAGCTCTAAATCCATGTTCGTTTTACTATGGTCTGCAGTAGATGATTAAATTCATGTTCATAATTTGGTGTTCATATTTGGTATTCTTGTTTCATGCTATCTTCAATTCTTAAGAACGATTGGGCCTAGCCTGGGCCTATAAGAAGCAGCCTGCTGGAAAATGGGCCCTTCATGCATGTTTTGTGCTTATCGCTCATCGAGCCCAATCCTGAGCCCTATTATATCCATCGGATTTTAATTCATCAGTTTTGTAATTAATATAGTGAAAGGGGTTTCTTTAAGTACTGTATGGCCATTCTCGTCTCAGCGCCGGGTTTAGGCATCGCGCCTACCCTTTCTTGTGCTCCTTTTCAGAAATTCTTTAAATGATATTGGACCTATCGCTGGCCTTGACCCTTTCAAGTGATTAAAATACATGGTCTTATCCAACGTGGGCTTATAACTAGTAAGGGTAATTTGAACCTTAATCTAGAGTAGATCCAAACATCTTGGACCTTTTTAATTAAGTATTGTCCTTTACCAATAAATTGAGGTGTGCCATTTAATTAAATCACCTATGGCCCTCACAAATACTTTGATTGGGTATTAAAAATGAATATTCATAGAAAGCCTTTAGGTGCGTTAAAATACTATTGTGATTGTGTACACGTTCGCGTGACATAGTTACGATTCTAAAAACTAATTCGGAGTATGCGTTCGCGCAACTTCGATCAAATTTTCTTAATAATATAATTGGTTTTAATAGGCCGCTAAATTAATTTTAGTTCATATAGTCTGAGGTGTGCCATCCACAATTTAATTATACATGGCCCTCATATTAATTTCATAGGCTAGATATAAAAAATAACAAATGCTCGTAGTTGTTTTAGGCCCGTTTAATATATCATCGTGGTTGCGTACACATTCGCGTGACATGATTACGATTTTAAAAACAAAATTAGGATATGCGTTCGTGCAACATCGGCCAAACCTTTTTAATAATAATAAAGCGTTACTAATTGTAGACACATTCGCGTGACATAATTTTTGACGCGCCAAACAAATGGATACGCGTGCGCGTGACCTGTTTCAAGATATTTTTTAATTAAAAAGGGGAAAATACACATAGGTTCTAAAATCAGTAATTAAACATTTTTAATAAGCCAAGTATGGTCAAAGCGACCGTGCTAGAACCACAGAACTTGGGAATGCCTAACACCTTCTCTCGGGTTAACAAAATTCCTTACCCGGATTTCTGTGTTCGCGGACCATAAATAAGAGTCAACTTTCCTCGATTCGGGATTCTAAACCGATGACTTGGGACACCATAAATTATCCCAAGTGGCGACTCTGAATTTTAAATAAATAATCATGTTTCGATTGTCAATTAAATTGGAAAAAACTCCCTATACGGCCTCCCGGGGTAGTAAAAAGGAGGTGTGACATTGGCTCTTCAGACTAGCCAGTAGAAGTAGTCTCTTTGCCCTTTGATTTGGGGTTGCCTTGACCCTGAAGGTTGTACCATAAGAAGGGCTTCACCTTGATATCGTAATTCCTTTTCTCTACCTCCTGATCTTCCAAGTACATGGTGAGGAAGTTCAGAAAGGGGTAAGATCTATCACGCTCGTTGACCACTTTGGTGATCACCCTATACATGATATTCCTAACATTAATTAGGAATACCGCCATGATAGCTGCCATTATAATCGCCCGGGAAATCGGCATGTCGTTGTCGTGAGTAGTGGGGTCTAGTCTGCTACACACAAATGTCTCCCAACCCTTTTCCTCGAAGTTCAGGGTGTTCCTGTAAATAGGAACCCCCGCTGCCAACCAAGTTGGAGTAGTATTAGGGAGAGCCAGTAGTGATGCAAAACGGGTGGGCTGCTTCATCCATAGCCATTTTCTCTAAGTACAGCAACTCATCTTCATCATTGAATCCGAGATTATCGTTTAGAGTCATCCCATCAAACATGACCTTCAGGTTCCGCACCTCAGTCACAAATGTCACCTTTTTGATATGGGAGGCATTGGCATAAAATTCCTTGACTAGGTGCTCATTAGCCTCTGATACCTTGCTAGTGTAGTAATCCCACCCCACTCTTTCATTAAAGTACTGCTTCACATTGGGGTTATGGGGCAAAAGATCCCGTTCTATAAACTAACGCTCATGTATGAGTGACTTTTGAGTCCACCACTCCCTAAATTTGTGATATGCCTACTCACTCACAAACCCTTACTTCCACACCTCCAGGTTTCTTGTCCTTTCCAATCCTCCAGTATGGGTATCCCCCCATCTCCTGCTATCTGGTGCCTCGGCATCTACATCTATGGGATCCTATCCAGGTAACGAAGCTATAGGTGAGACTGAAGCTGAGGACTCACTACTCTCCGCTAGACGACTCAAAAGCAATAGGAAAAGTAGGAGAGGTTGGGGTGATGGCTCGTCTGTCAAATGAAATCTCCCCGGGAAGTTTGGTACATGTGTAGGCACATAGTCACTCTCTGAGGCCTCCCGGGAGGGGACATATTCACTTCCCTCTGAGTGGGATGCATCTCTAATATTTTTCCTCATTTTCCCAACTGATTCCCAGACTCCTAGTGGTAGCTTGATCCGTCCTCGTCCTCGTCCCCTACCCCGGGAGGACTCTGCTTTCTCTTTTTGTTTCTCACCACCACCTCTAGATTTAACCATTGTTTGCATATATAATCAGTAGAAGATTGTTAGTACTAGTGCTACAAGAAGAAGTAAAAAAGAGCAGATGAACAATTGACAGTTCTTGAAAAAGTTGCAGACCGCTGACAGCGGATAAAGAAGCGCGGGCGCGGAATGAACACTGCTGACCTCGGAAAATAAAGTGTGGCCGTAGAGGTATGAGGATTAGACTACCCACGCTCTAATTCTATGGTACCAGTGAGCATGGAAATTGGGTGGATGCGGAGGATGTACCGATGTCCGCAAAAAAACAACCGCGGTCGCGGACCCTTATTATTTCTTTCTCTGAACATGTGCACCACTAGCTGCGAGAAATGCAACACAGCCGCAGTAGTTGGACCGCTGTCAGTGGAATTTTCCACCGCTGATTGCAGTCATCAAGACTTAAAAAATCATATTTATCTCATGAACGTTGACCGTGGAAAAACTTCTGTCACCGAGAAATTCAAAAAGGACCTGAGTAATCCTAGGGTTTCTATTTTTCAGGCATTTAGCGGATAGCATCTACATTGTTAGCCCCACTAGGTATTCATTAATCAATCCTAACTATTTTAAACCTAATTTAGTTTCATTAATGAAGCCTAAGTTAAAATTAAGATAAAAAGAGGTAGAAGAAGTAAAAATTAGCAAATAAGAGAAAAACAAGAACAAATTGAAGAACAATTAGGAAATGAGATTACCAGATCCGTAATGAGTAACGAGAATAGACTTTAATATTGTGTTTGTGCAGATAAGGGCTCAAATTAACATTGATAATTTTAGTCTGTGAGTCAAATGATCGAAAAGGGTAAAAGGTCTCATGACCTCCTATTTACATAAAACACCCTGGGACCCACGAAACTTACCTCGCGATGCCGCGGAAAATCACCGCAGTTTGCGCTTTTGACGAACAGAATGACTGCTTTGTTGAGACTATCACTGAGAGCAGAAAATAGAACGCAGTCGCGGAAAGGCACCACTGACCACGAAAAATGCACCATGGATGAAACTTCAGAGAAATATGTTTTCAGACTTTTCAAGCCCGCGTCCGCTACCAAATTACGCCTCCGCGATATGGCCACCACTGACCGCAAAAAATGGAGTGTTGTCAGTGAACCAACTTTGGATTGTGTCAAAATTTTCCAGCTTTGTTCTGCAGTGCATCAAACATTCCTACACACATCTCACAACCAGTTAGTTCAAAACAAATCCTACACTAAGAAGAAAATTAAAAAAAATACATGGGTTGCCTTCCAAGAAGCTCCTGATTTAACATCGCGGCACGACGCATGTTACCATCAATCATTTGAAATGGATCATTGCCACCATGTGGCTTTCATCAAACATTCCAATATATTGCTTCACTCTGTGCAACACTGAAGATTTTACCATTCATTTTTACTTGATTCCACCTCAAAGGTCCACTCCATTTTGACTTGAGCTTTCCTGGGAACAGTCATAACCAGGAGTTGAATAAGAGAACCAAGTCACTTCATTAAATTCCTTGCTACAGGCATACTTGTCATGTAAGTACTTCATCTTGTCCTTATACAAGGACGAGCTGGAATAGGCATGAAACCGAAACTCATCAAGCTCATTGAGTTGCTCTACCCAAATATTTGTTGCAACATCCCATTCAAGATTTAACTTTCTCAAATCCCACATGGCCTTGTGCTCTAACTCAATCGGGAGATGGAAAGCTTTCCCAATCACCAACTAGTATGGAGACATACCAATCGGAGTATTGTAAGCAGTCCTGTAAGCCCACAAAGCATCATCTAGTTTCTTTGACTAATCAGTCCTATTTGCATTGACAATGTTTGACAATATGCTCTTAATCTCCCTGTTGGAAACCTCAACTTGCCCACTAGCTGAGGATGGTAAGGGGTTGAAACCTTATGATTGACACCATACTTTGCAAGCAAAGTGTCAAATGCCTTATTGCCTAAATGAGAACCCCCATCACTGATGATTGCTCTATGAGTGCCAAACCCAGTAAAGATATTCTTCTTGAGAAAAGCCATCACACTCCGGGCCTCGTTGTTGGGTAAAGCCACAGCCTCAACCCACTTGGAAACATAATGAATGGCTACCAGAATGTATGTGTTGCCACATGAGCTCACAAAAGGTCCCATGAAGTCAATGCCCCACACATCAAATATGTCAACCATAAGAATAGTGGTAAGAGGCATTTCATCCTTCTTTGAAAATCCACCTGCTCTCTGACACTCATACAGCTCACCCGCATCCTTGTAACATATAGGCCAATAAAAACCCCAACTAAGTACCTTTAAAGTTGTCCTCGCCCCACCATGATGACCATCGTAGGGAGAGGAATGACAAGCATCCAAAATACTCATTTGCTCCTACTCTGGAACACATCTCTGGATCACACCATTATTACAAATTTTGAACAAATAAGGCTTATCCCGGTAGTAGTCCAAGTTATCCCGTTTAAGCTTTTTCCTTTGGTTAGAAGAGAGCTTACACAGAACAATATCAGTCACAAGAAAGTTAGCAATATCCATGAACCAAGGCATGTTATTCAGATATATGGATAGGAGTTGCTTATCAGGGAATGAATCATTAATTCCGAGGCCGTCACGGGGCCTCCCCTCCTTCTCCAAGCGGGACAATTTATCCGCCACTTGGTTTTCACTCCCTTTCTATTCAACAATATCAAGGTCAAACTCTTGAAGCAATAGAATCAATCTCATCAATCGAGCCTTAGAATCCTTCTTTGTCACCAAGTAGTGAAGTATTGCATGGTTAGTATAAACTATCACCTTGGCACCCATGATAAAATCCCTAAACTTCTCCATGGCAAACACAACTGCTAGCAACTCTTTCTCCATCACCGTGTAATTCACTTGAGCATCTTCATTGTTTTGATTGCATAATACACCGGGTGAAACATCTTGTTTACTCTTTGACCCAAGACCGCTCCTACCGCAACATCACTTGCGTTACACATGATCTCAAAAGGTAAGCTCCAATTGGGTGTGGTAATAATGGAAGTGGTGGTCAATTTGTACTTGAGAAGTTCAAAAGCCTTCATGCATTCATCATTAAACACGAACTTGGCATCATTTTCCAATAACTTTCACAAAGGATTAACTACCTTAGAAAAGTCTTTGATGAATCTTTAGTAGAATCCCGCATGCCCAAGAAAACTTCTAACCCCCTTGACTGAAGTAGAAGGAGGAAGCTTTGAAATCAATTCAATCTAGCCTTGTCTACCTCTATTCCCTTCTTTGAGATCTTATGGCCGAGGACAATGCCCTCCTCGACCATAAAGTGGCATTTTCTCAGTTAAGCACAAGATTTGTCTCCTCACATCGGGCTAGCAATTTGTCAAGATTCTTGACACACTCATCAAAGGAGTCACCCACAACACTGAAATCATCCATGAACACTTCCAAGAAGTCCTCCACCATGTCGGTAAATATAGCCATCATACACCACTGAGAGGTAGGCGGTGTATTACACAAACCAAATGGCATCCTAGAAAATGCAAAGGTTCCATACAAACACGTGAAGGTGGTTTTCTCCTGATCTTCCGGAGCAATCAAAATTTCGTTGTAACGTGAGTACCCATCCAAAAAAAGGTAGAAGGTGCACCCAGCAAGTCTATCCAGTATCTGGTCAAGAAAGGGCAATGGAAAATGATCTTTACGGGTTACTTTATTCAGCTTTTAGTAGTCCATACACACCCTCCATCCGGTGATATTCCTGGTGGGAATCAACTCATTTTTCTCATTGGTGACCACAGTTATACCACTCTTCTTCGACACACATTGCACCGGCGAAGTCTAAAAACTATCCGAGATGGGGTACACAACCCCTGTATCTAACTACTTGATCACCTCATTTTTGACAACCTCTTGCATAGCCTCGTTCAACCTCCTTTGATGTTCTACGGAGGGCTTGGCATCATCTTCGAGTATAATCTTGTGCATGCAAAAGGTGAGGCCTATTCCCTGAATATCAGCTAGAGTCCATCCAATTGCCTTCTTCCCTCATTGGAGCACCTCCACTGTTGCATCTGGCTACACGTTAGTGTCACACCTCTTTTTTTTTTGGGGCTTACTACACCGTGAAGGGTATAATAAAAAGAGTTTTCCAATTAAAGGACGGTCGGAACGGGATTAGTTATTTAAAAATTTCAGAGTCGCCACTTGAGAATATAATGGTGTCTCAAGTCACCGAATTAATCCCGAACCGAGGAAAGTTTGACTCTGTTACAGTCTGCGAACCAGAAATCC
>MU719874.1:70243-88069 GCA_026770625.1 Nicotiana glauca
ATTTTACTAATCAACTTGTAGTAGTTTTTTAATTAAAGCACTCAAAGCTAAAATGAACTAATTTTTATGATTTTCTTCTATTATTTTTGAAAATACGTTAATACTACTAAAAAATGTAAAATTGAGAATCTTAAAGCATAAATATTTTTTGTATTTTAATTATGAGTTATTATGTGACTAATTAATAAAAGATGCAACATACTTCTTAAATTTGTGAAAATTATTTTATTTGATATTTTTTGGAATAATTTGCTTAGGGTAAAAATCACGTGCCCACAGCTAGTAAGACATGAAGAAAGAATAATAGGTAAAGTTGAACTAGGACCTAAGAATTCATACCTGAGATGTGAAGGCAAAAGCCTCAACTCCAAAATGGGAGGTTCCTCAATTGAGGGCTTTGTTGGCGGAGTCTTTCTGTTCTCAAGCTCCAAAGAGAGCTTACGGGGCTCATAAGAATAAGAGCACATTCCGTGCAAAGCATTCACACACTCCACCCTACCTTCATCCCCATTCACATCAAGTTTCAACAATACCGCTTCTAAAGGATCCTCCACATTGATCATGTAACTAGTATTATCAACTATCACCTCCGTGACAAGATCCACAAAAGAGCACACTTCAGTACTATTTGGATGCCTCAGTGATTTGCACATATGAAATACCACTTTTTTATCACCCACCCGGAGGGCGAGCTCCCCTGCTTCCACATCAACCAATGCATTACCAGTTGCTAGGAAAGGTCTTCCCAAAATTATAGGCACCTCATAGTCGACTTTGCAGTAGAGAATCACAAAATCAACAGGCAAGATAAACTTGTCCACTCGGACAAGAACACCATTAATAATACCAAGCGGCCTATTCATTGTTCTATCTGCCATTTGCAATCTCATTGAAGTAGTCTCGGTTGACCAATACCCAAAGTTTTGAACACGGAGTAAGGCATAATATTTATGTATTCTCCCAAATCACACAATGCCTTTGCGAAATCCGCACTCCCAATGGTACATGGAATGATGCAAGCACCGGGATCTTCAAGCTTTGGAGCCATCGAGTGCACAATTGCACTTACCTGATGAGTCATTTTGATGGTCTCACAATCCATAGATATATTTTTGTCACCAAGTGTCGCGCCCCCTTTTTCTCGTGAAATCGGGTTTATGACATTTGGGAAGACAACTCATTCCTTTTGGGAATTGGGTTTAATTTGAAGAGTCGCCACCTAATGATTAGGGTGCATTAAGACACTAAGGAGATTTTGATTTGAATAACCTGAGATTGGGTAAGGGATTGAAATTATTCCAAAGGGAAGGTATTAGGCACCCCTCAGAATCCATTAGTGTGGTTCACGTCCAGACTATTATTGTGAACCTAGATGCGAATAACATGAAGGCAAATAAAGCTTCAAATAAGAGAGGATTTTTGCATAAGGGTTTGCAAACAAATAAAAGTTGGGAAAGAACTAAAAGAAAGCTGATTTTCCTTAAAAGAAAGATTTGAAAATCCTTTAAAAGAGATAAGAAATAAGAAAAAGGTGGTCCTAGGTTTATTAATAATATGGATCACCCCACACAATGCCCGGTAATGACTCCTCAATGCATGGCTACGTGTGGCATTATCGCGTGGTCATCAAATCCATATCTACCCTTCCCACCATGTTAAGGTATTAAAGCGCGGAATGGTCTCGCTTACTTATTGCATGCTATTACCCATCTCAATCCTATCAGTCACGGGGATCATTTAGGACTAATCCTAAAGGGGAGGGATGTTAGGCTTATTTGTAGTTTTAAAGGCAAAAATTCTAAGGCGACATACAAAACATGTATAGCAAGTTGGGGGAAAGCACATAATAAGAAAAGGCTCAAATATATCCCCTTTAAACAAAGAAGCACATAATTAGCATGACTTACACATACTAGTTAAGGTCTGATTAAGTACTAAACATGAGATAATTTAAGGGTTGAGGCAGACTGATTTATTACATAATTCAGATAAGAAGCCCAAATCAGGCTTGCATGTTGGTTGTAGTATTAACATAAATGGATTTAATTTATAACTTTACCCTAAGGCTTGCCTAAGTTTTGAACAAGGATCCTATAGGCATGATATCTACTGAATTCAAAAAGCAATAAAATAACAAGGTCTAAAATAAACTGAATACGTACTGGTTTAAGAAAGGGTAGTCAGATTATTAAAAAAAGGCCAGTTTTAACGAAGGTTATGAGTTATACAACTAACAACACCGTTGTTACTGATTTTTAGTTCCATGTGTGAATGAAGAGGCTCAGATTCGATTAGGAGTTCATATAGGCATGCTTTTTACGCGTAGTTGATTTTGAACGTGGTATAAAAAGCAAGAAACTTGTTTTAAAATTTATGAACATGATATCTAGGTGTTAAATTTTGTTTAAAACCTATGAACATGATATCTAAGTGCAGAAATTATTTGAAAACCTATGAACATGATCTCTAAGCGCAGAAATTATTTTAAAAGCCTATAAATATGATTTCTAAGTGCATAAATTATTTGAAAACCTATGAACATGATTTCTAAGTGCATAAATTATTTGAAAACCTATGAACATGATATCTAAGTGGAGAAATTATTTTAAAAGCCTATAGGCATGATTTCTATATGCATGCATATTTAAAAATACCTATAGGCATGGTATCTACCCTTCTGGCATACATAGTTACTCGCACTTTTCACTAACCATCCCCAAGAGTTTATTACAAGTTATTACAGGCCATATTAAAGTAAAAAAATACATCAGAAAAATATAAATAAAAGTACAACCAAGGAGAGTCTGATTCAGACTTCATGTCTGAAATATGAGGTAAACCAACTCCATGAGATCATGATCCAAAGCCTTTCTCCCATTTGAGTGTGTCAAAGTTCCCTAAGAGCCTCAAAGGGACTCCGGGCAATGCTTACACCCAAATGTATTATCAGATTGGGACAGGTGCAGTGTGGAAGGGTCATCCCTCAAGTGTCCAAGTTTAGAGGGAACTCAAAGGGTCCCAAGCCAAGGCTCACAAGAGGGGGGCAGAACTTAAAGACTAAGAAAGTGTGAAAGTGCAACATGGAGTTCTAAAAGGGAAAAAGGAGAGGGAACCAACTATAGATAAACACACATAAGGGAATTCAGGGGAATATGGGATTGTAAAGAGCATGTTGCTTAGGCAAAGGCAGGCTTTAGGCATGCCCAACAATGGAGAGTGCTAGCATACCTATAACCCTGTCAGAATACTGTTAGAGGCTAGGATCCCCAAGGTATCAAGTTAAATTCATGGAAAATAACTTGCATATTTCCATGCCTCAAATCATAGCTTAAACACATAGAGGACAGGGGTTTGGGATTCATAATAGAAACAAGCAGAAAGAAACCAATAAGCTAGAATGAGTGTTGAACTATACATAAGCAGTAAATAGGGATACAAAAGCAGTAAATAAACATATTGTTGTGTGCTGAAACTTAAATCATGACATACCAGTTTCAAAGAAACAAATAAAGAGAACGCAAGCAACAGGTCTTATAACAGGCCACAGTATAAGCAAATAAAGAGAATACTTTTTAGTTTAAGTGTGAGTTTTTTGAAAGACTACCAGTGATTGTGTGTATGTCAATGAAAGGGTCGTGTATTTATAGTGTGAAGAACAGGCAGAAACAAGGTAAGAAAACAATTAAGGAACTGAATATCAATTAAAAAATCAATCAATACAAGACTTCCTTTAATTAAGGAATTCAGACTCAAATGGTAAAACTATTTAAGGGAAATAAATCAAATAAATATCTTGTGAAAAGTAGGAAATTAGGGGTAAATACATAGGGGTTTTAATTAAGTGAAGAATTTTGAAATACATGGTTAAAACAAATAAGGTAAGGATCCATCAGTATACAGTAAATCAAGGGGTTAGAGGTTAAGAAAAGTTTTTGACTCAAATCGAGTAACATGGAAATTGGCAAACAAGGAAAGAAATAAATCAAACTTATACAAGGAAGTCTGAAATTAATCAAAATTGAAAGCCATTTTAGAGGGAAGTTCAGCACGTATAAATAGTACACAAACATGCTAAGTTGAATTTAGGTCAAAGAAAAATGTCATGCCATTGCAAAATCAGTAGGTAGTCACATAGGTCAGCAATGTAGAAGAGATAGTATCAAATAGCATACAAAGGGTCCTATATAAGGACCTTAGAAGAGTTTATTAGAGAATTAGAATTGCTTAAAGAAATAGAGATTTCAAAACTCAGAAAACTCGAAAAGGTCTAAAAGAGTTAGGGTTTTGAAATAAAACCAATTCAAGCAAATCACATAGTCAATGGTCTCAAAACTCGGAAGAACCCCTAAATTCTAGGGTTTCTACCATCAATCGAGAGCAGAGATGAGACGACAAGCAATCAAGAAAAAGGGTACCAATCGAAACTAGTTCAAAGGTTTCAGAAAGGAACTGAGACCCCTTAACATGTTCTTTCAGTAGCAGAAACTCATGAGAAGCATAGTAAAAGAACGACATGCGAGACACAGAAAAAGAACTCAAAGAAACATAGTAGAAGAAGATAATAAGAAACATAGTTGAAGAAAACTAATCAGAACACAGCAGGAGAAACATACAAAGAACATGGTAGGAGAAACTTATTAAGAACACAGTAGAAGAAACACACAAAGAACATAGTAGAGAAACATATAAAGAACTCAAAAAGAAACATATAAAGAACACAGTAGAGAAACATATAAAGAACTCAAAAAGAAACATATAAAGAACATAGTAGAGGAACTCAAAGAACTCAAAAAGAAACATATAAAGAACACAGTAGAGGAAACATCTAAATAACTCAAAAAAGAAAACCCTGAATCGGAAAAAATATAAAGGTTTTGAGAGCATAACTTTTGAAAGAAATATCAATAGATCGTTTAAAAGTTTAGGGAAAACTTGGATCTAGAACATATCTAAAGAAAATAGAAGAATCTCAAAAGCTAAGGTTTCAGAGGAAACCAAACGATGAGAAAGGCTTGGATAGTTGTTGATCTAAGCAGGAGGGGTCGAACCCAGGCTCGAAACAGACATAGCTTTCCAGAGCAAGGTCGGAGATGGCCATAAAACATGAATCAACAAGGTCTGGATGAAGCTTCTTCGTGGTCAGACCATGAAACCTTAGCAAATAGGTGTGTAGGAACCCTAGAGGGTAGGTGGGTGGTGAAACCACCATGGATTTAGGCCAGGAGGTGGCCGGAGAAGGTGAATGAAACGCATCGGAGTGGAAGGGGAGGGGGAAGGTTCTAGAGAGAACCAAATATAGAAAAATAGAGGAGAGGGTCGGTTGAGTGAGGAATGAGAAGGGTTAGGGGGTCATTTGGTTTAATTTGGAAAGAAAGAATCAGGATCATTGATCAAAATTGATCAACGGCCAAGATTCAATTAGATTGGGTCGGGTAGGTCTGGAATTGGGCTTGGGTCTATTGGGCTAATTTAATTAGGGGATATGGGTTGGTTCAATTTAGGCTAAATTAGAAATCCAAAATATAGTTATAAGTTAAATAGCCCTTTTCCCATTTAATTTATAAAAATAGTAAGTAAACTTCTGAAAACTAATTAAAAGAACTAAAATGATATATAAGATATAATTAATAATTTAAAATATAAAATCCCATTTTATAAACAGGAGACGAATTTAAACCTAAAAATGGCTAATATTGCAATCATGCAATTTTATCCTTAAAAATACCAAATAAATTTGTAAGAATGTGCGAAAAATATCTTAGCTATATTTTAAGATAAACATGAAAATCCAAATGACTCACCAAAAATGATAATTTTGGTGACAATTATTGGGGGTTTCTTGATAAAATAGGGCAGTTAATTGGTTTAAATTTTTTTTAAAAATTAAGGAAAGATGGTAAAACCTTGGGATGTACTTATATATGCCTATATAGGCTATTTTGAAGGTATTTTGCATATTTAAAAAATCTAAAGAAAATTGGGTATCAACAGTTGCCCCTCTTTACCCGGGAAGGATGAAGAGTTATCGGGTAAAGATATGATGACCGATTTTGACCGGATGAAATGGATTGAAGAGGTTTGGTTGTGCTCTGGCTTTTGAGCTGCCTACATATCCCTGGTCTTATAGGAATCGGGCCATATATAGTTCAGGATCCGTCGGCAAAGTATGCCGATGTAGACCTTTCAAGAACAGACGCAATATTCCGGTTGGGAGGAATGGTTAAGGTCTAATAGGAATGCGGGATTTGGAGTGAAATTCCTGCCGAGATGGTTGTTGCTCATTGATTTTACCTTCAAATAAGCAATACAAGCATATATTGTTCGTAAATTTAAACGTGATGCAAGCTCTCATCGGACCATGAATGTTGTCTTTGGACTTTTAGGATGATGTCCTCAGACCATGATGTCCTGGGCCATGAAGCATATAATAAAGGATTCTTAGGCCATAAAAAGATGTTCTCGGGCCATGAGAATGATGCCTCTGAACCATGATGCCTTTGAATAATGATATGCAAAAGATTAAAAGGGGTCCTCAGGCCATGATATGGTGTTCTCGAGCTATGATAATGGTGCCTTCGAATGATGACGCCCTTGGATGATTTGCCGATCTTTCAGCCCATGAGATGTAGTAGGTGGCGATCTTTCAGCGTATGAAATGCAATAGGTGGCGATCTTTCGGCCATGCAAGCGTAAATAAAGTGGAAATCTTCAGCCATGCAAGCGGAAATAAAGTGGCGATCTTTCATCCATGCAAGCGTAAATAAAGTGGTGGTCTTTTAGTCATGCAAGCGTAAATAAAGTGGCGATCTTTCAGCCATGCAAGCATAAATAAAGTGGCGATCTTTCAGCAATACAAGCATAAATAAAGTGGCGATCTTTTAGCTGTGCAAGTGTAAATAAAGTGGCAATTTTTCAGCCATACAATATATGGATGGAGATAGTGTTCAGTCTCGGAAGGCAGAATGGTAGCCTTATGCAATGCAAAAAATGTAGATGGAGACAATGTTTAGTCTCGGAAGGCAGAATGGTAGCCTTATGCAATGCAGAAAAATGCAGATAGAGACAGTGTTTAGTCTCGGAAGCCAGAATGGTAGCCTTATGCAATGTAGAAAAATGCAGATGGAGACAGTGTATAGTCTCGGAAGGCAAAATGGTAGCCTTATGCAATGCAGAAAATGCAGATTGAGACAGTGTTTAGTCTTGGAAGACAAAATGGTAGCCTTATGCAATGCAGAAACAGAGTAAAGTGGCAGATGGTAATAGAGTTTCTCAACTGATAGAAAGTTTCAATGTCGGGATCGTTAGGGATATTGTGATATATGGGATATCACTGGCGTGCTTGGCTGGTCAGTTAGTAAGTGCAATAATCCTGAGAGTTGAATTCATGAATAAATTTTGTCGTGTGGGTGTGTAGTATGTCATATGCTTTCGTAATCCAAATGACTGCATCCAAAGAAAAATCGTGAGTTTTGTAGAGGGGAGGTTAGTTCGTATCCCTGCTGGCCTTCCTCGACCTGTTCGGCTTTGATCTAGTGATACGGTATGTATCATTGGGGTAGCGTTGCTGAATAAAGCAATTTCGATAATAAACATGCATGAGTTTGTACATGTAAGTATATATTTAAGAATTAGTTTTTAGATGAACCGCCGACCATGACGTGGTTTAGGACATTACAACCTCTCTTGTTTCAGAATTTTGAGGGTCCTCCTCAAAATTTTGCCCTCGTTTAATGGGTTAATGCTTCTGACGGTTGCTTGTGATGATTGGCTAAAATTACTTTGGAATTTTGAGGGTCCTCCTCAAAATTCTGCTCTAGTTTCCAATTGCGGGGAAAATGAAAATTTTATTAAATTATGACCGAACCCATAAGGTTGCCTACGTATCCCCTCTTAAATGGGAATCAAGTCAGACGTAGTTCAAATTACATCATATAGGAAAGCTACACATAGTAGCACTTGACTGCATCTGAATTGATTGGTTTTGGCCAAACTTCTCCGTCTATTTATGTAAGTATAAGGGCTCCTCCTATCAGAACCCGGTGAACCATGTATGGACCTTGCTAGTTAAGGTAGAATTTCCCTTTGGCTTCATCTTGATGCGGGAAAATTTTCTTTAACACCAGCTGCCCCGGCGTGAACTGTCTTGGCTTGACTTTCTTGTTGAAGGCCCTAGAAATTATGTTCTGATAAAGGTGACCGTGACAAACTGCATTCATTCTTTTACTATCTATAAGAGCTAATTGTTCGTAACGAGTCTTTACCCATTCTACGTCATCGAGCTCGGCTTCTTGTTTGATCCCTAAGGAAGGGATTTCTACTTCGACGGGAATGACGGCTTCTGTACCATAAACCAGCATATTGGAAGTTGCCCCGGTTAATGTGCGGACAGTGGTGCGATACCCCAATAGAGAAAATGATAGCTTTTTGTGCCATTGCTTATTCTTCTCTATCATTTTCCTTGATATCTTCTTGATGTTTTTGTTGGCAGCTTCTACAGCTCCGTTCATCTGAGGCCTGTAGGATGTAGAATTATTGTGTTTGATCTTAAAGGTTTCACACATGGATTTCATCAAGTAAGTTTTGAGATTGGAGCCATTATCAGTAATGATTGACTCTGGAATACCAAATCGACAGATGATACGATCGCTGACAAAGTCTGCCACGACTTTATTAGTCACGGCTTTGTAAGATGCTGCCTCGACCTATTTGGTGAAATAGTTGATTGCCACCAGGACAAACCTGTGTCCGTTGGAAGCATCGGGCTCAATTGGTCCAATAACATCCATTCCCCAAGCGGCAAAAGTCCATGGTGAGCTTGTTGCATTAAGCTCATTTGGTGGCACCTTTATCATGTATGTATGTATTTGGCAGTGGTGGTATTTTCGGACATACTGGATGCAGTCTGTCTCTATAGTCATCCAAAAGTAACCAGCTCAGAGGATCTTTTTGGCTAAGACAAAGTCGTTCATGTGTGGGCCACAGGTCCCGGCATGGATTTCTTCTAGCATCTTGGATGCTTCCTTTGCGTCGACACACCTTAATAGCCCCAAGTCAAGAGTTCTCCTATATAGGATCCCTTCGCTATGGAAGAAATTATTGGACAGCCTCTGAAATGTGCGTTTCTTAGTATGATTGGCGAGTTCTGGGTATTCTCCTTTTGTCAAATATTCCCTAATATCATGAAACCAAGGCTTTCCATCTGCTTCTTCTTCAACATGGGCATAATAAGCTGGCCGATTGTAGATCTTTATTGGAATGGGATCAATGAAGTTTATATCCGGATGTTGTATCATGGATGACAGGGTAGCCAATGCATCGGCGAATTCATTCTGGATTTTGGAAACATGTTGGAATTCCATCTTTGTGAACCTCTTCCTCAGTTCTTGTACGTGATGCAGATACGAGAGTATATTAATGTTCCTTGTTGCCCATTCTCCTCGTACCTGATGTATGAGCAGATATGAATTTTTTATCATTAGTAGTTCTTGGATGTTCATGTCAATAGATATTTTTAGCCCTAAGATGCAGGCTTCGTACTCGGCCATGTTGTTGGTGTAAGGGAACCTGAGTTTGGTAGATACTAGATAATGCTGACCAGTTTCTGATACTAGGACTGCTCTTATGCCGACTCTTTTGAAGTTTGTTGCTCCGTCGAAAAATATTCTCTAACCATCGTAGGATTCTGCAATGTCTTCTCCTACAAATGATACTTCTTCGTCAGGAAAATACGTCTTTAGGGGTTCTTATTCTCCGTCCACGGGATTTTCTACAAGGTGATCTGCTAATGCATGTCCCTTGATTACTTTCTGAGTTACATAAATAATGTTGAATTCACTCAATAGAATTTGCCATTTGCCTAGCTTGCCAGTGGGCATGGGCTTCTGAAAGATGTACTTCAAAGGATCCATCCTTGAAATGAGATATGTAGTATAGGCACAGAAGTAGTGCCTCAGCTTCTGGGCTACCCAGGTCAGAGCACAGCAGGTACGCTCTAAAGAGAATACCGGGTTTCGTACAGAGTAAACTTCTTGTTGAGATAATAGATGGCCTACTCTTTCTTTCCTGTTTCATCATGCTGCCCTAGGACGCAACCGAAGGCACCATCTAACACTGCGATGTAAAGTAGCAAAGGCCTACCTGGCTCAGGTGGGACTAAGACTAGTGGTGTTGACAAGTATTCTTGGATCTTGTCAAAAGCTTTCTGGCATTCATCGGTCCACTTGGTGGCGGCATCCTTTTTCCGCATCTTGAAGATTGGCTCACAGATAACTGTAGATTGTGCTATGAACCGGCTGATGTAATTAAGTCTCCCCAAGAAACTCATTACGTCTTTCTTGTTATTTGGAAGTGGCAATTATTGAATGGCTTTGATCTTTGATGGATCCAGTTCTATTCCCTGGCGACTCCCAATAAGCCCAAGTAATTTTCCAACAGGAACCCCAAATGCACACTTTGCGGGATTCAGTTTTAGGTTGTACCTCCGCAGTCTATTGAAGAATTTCCTCAAATTTTCCATGTGATTAGTGGCCTTCTTTGACTTAATGATGATGTTGTCTATGTACACCTCGATCTTCTTGTGTGTCATATCATGAAAAATAGTGGTCATGACCCTCATGTAGGTGGCCCCTACATTTTTTAACCCAAACGACATCATCTTGTAGCAGTACATTCCCCACGGCGTAATAAAGGCCATTTTCTCAGCATCCTCTTCATCCATCTAGATCTAATCATAGCCAGCAAAACAATCCATGAATGATTAAAGTTTATGCTTGGCACAATTATTGATCAGAATGTGTATGTTCGGCAAGGGGAAGTCGTCTTTCAGACTGGCCCGATTGAGATCCCGATAGTCGACACAGACTCTAACCTTCCCGTCCTTCTTTGACACTGGCACAATGTTACCTAACCATTTCGGGTATTCCACTACCTTGAGAACTTTGGTTTTGGCCTGCTTGGTGACTTCTTCCTTAACTTTCAAACTCATATCAGGTTTGAACTTTCTGAGCTTCTGCTTTATCGGTGGACAAGTCGGATCAGTTGGTAGTTTGTGTTCCACAATGGATGTACTCAGACCAGACATGTCATCGTATGACCAGGCGAATATGTCCTTATATTCTCTTAAAATTCTGTGTATTCTTCCTTTTCTGATGGTAATAAGTGAACGTTGGTTCGTGTTTCTTTGACATTCTCTTCATCTCCCAGGTTAACAATCTCAGTCTCGTCCAGGTTGGACTTTGGCCTGTTTTCAAAATTCTCGACTTCCTTAACAATCTCTTGTGGTATGTCATCATCCTCTGAGTCTATATCTGTTTGTTACGTTATCGCATTGCATGTCACAGTCATTGTTTCGTCAAGATAAGTAATAGTAATGTTGTATAAGTAAAGTAATGAGAGAAAATAATAAGAGTAAGATTTATAAGAAAATCGAAATGCTTTGATAAATTTCATAACTGTTTTGAAAATTGAAGATCTTATTGCAAAATTAAAAATGTGAAAGGAAAGCTAACTGGTAAAATAAAAGATAGTGGGTGATGCTTGTTCAATGTTGCTACCCCGAGGCTCGTCGGGATCTGGTGGTTCTGATGGTCCAGTTATTAAGGCATGCTCCTCTGCTTACTGCCGGTATGGAAGGGCCTTCCTCCCCCTCCTCTTCGAAAATGACCCAACAATCCATATCATCATTTTCTAGGAACAAATTCCTTACTGCTACCAGCGCTTCCTCTTCTTCTGACCCATAGATAACTTCGGCCGGTTGGAAAGTCTGCTCCAATTGTGGTATTGGCTGTTCCAATGGATAGTAAGGACCGCGTCATGGTGGCAACCAGTGGTTGAATTCCTCCCAAGTATACTCATATCCCAGTCTGATGGTGGTGCCATGTTTCTTTAATTTGATAGGCTTAGAGATTACTTGGAGGTTCCTGCCAAGCCCCTTGCCAGGTTCATATCCGCTCCAATTCAGTATGCTCTCAATTTTGTTGTCCCACCATTTTTCTTTGTCAATGGTGTTGACTCGCTTGATGTGGTGATAGGTCTCCCGGCGTATCCTTCTTCTACCTCCTATTGTCGGGATGGTCTGGCGACTGTTTATGAGATTGCCCCCGTCGCTGTGAATAATCACCTCTTGGTGATTCAACTCAAACTTCACTGCCTGATGTAGTGTTGACGATACGTCCCCAGCGGCATGAATCCATAGTCATCCCAACAACAAATTGTAAAATGTCGGAATATCTATCACTTGAAAATACCAGGTAGGCCCCATTTGCAAACACAAGCTAATTTCCCCAATGGTGGATGTCACGCCTCCTTTTTTCGCTACTACACCCCGGGGAAGGGTATAATAAAAGGAGTTTTTCCAATTAAAGGACAATCGAAACAGGATTCATTTTATTAAAGATTCAGAGTCGCCACTTGGGAGATTTATGGTGTCCCAAGTCACCGGTTTGAATCCTGAATCGAGGAAAGCGTTTGACTTTGTATTACAGTCGCGAACCAGAAATCTGGGTAAGGAATTCTGTTAACCCGGGAGAAGGGGTTAGGCACTCCCGAGTTTCGTGGTTCTAGCACGGTTGCTCAACTGTTATATTTGGCTAAAATTTGATTTTAATACATGTTCAAACCTATAGTTCACTTTTGGAATTATTTACCGCTTTAGTCAGTTTTTAAGAAAGTGAACGTCGTTTGAGAACGTGTTTTTGGATCACGTCACATGAAATGCACCCGGATCCTCGACACATTGTGATTCAATATTTTGGTATTTGGATTTAGATCTCATGAAATGCACACCCGTATTTAAGAAGGTAAAATTATTAAAGCGCACCTAAAGTGGCTAGCGTGTTATTAACTTTGTGTGAGGCCATGAAATTCACTAAACGGCGCGCCCCGAATTCTAAGTATTGTGATATGAGCATTGAATGAGGGCCCCGCTATTTATATATTTTTGCTTGGCGAAGGTCATCTCATTTTATTATTTAAAGGCCAACCTATAGCAAACTACGATTCTCTATTTATTTTTTTGTCTCTGAAATGGCCTAATTAATTAGCATTATTAATTGCTATTAAAAGTAATCAAGGAAAATGGGCCTCAAGTTTGAGTCCACATTTGAACAAAAGGTGACACCTATTAGCTCAAGAGTGCTACTCAACTCAAAGGCCCAAAGACCCTGTTGCAACATTAACCTTATATTTAAAAATCTTTCAAGCCCAAATGACCTCGGCCTAGCCCAATGGCAACGAGGTCTGTCATTTGTTGAGCTATTACTAGCTCTGAGCCTTAACCCAGGACCAATCAATAAGATAGAGGAGGTTGAAGTTGGGTAGGAGTTATTTGGACTTTAAGAATTATAACAGTCTAGTGTAACCAATCAGTGCAGGAGACAATTAATTTGTGAATTAACTCTATACTTGCGTCAACTCATAATTCTAAGTTTGCATTTGAAATTGATATCACTTGAGGCTATTGCAGTAATGAATTTAACACATAAGTACACTTAACATCTCCAGCACATCTTAGATAATCTCACCCATAATTCCAAACATGATGCATACTAGTTTGATCTTCGAATTCCCTAATATTTGCTCATTCCTATTAGAGCGTTGATTCATGAACTTTAACTGAACATTAACGTGACCACATAACGAAAATTGAAACTCGATAGTCAATGATGCTAAATGAATATAGATTGCCTATAGTTAATTTTTTAATGCATCACACATACTCAACAATGATTTCTGCCATTTAATTCACGAGTGAGATCATAGCTAGTTTCTGATTCCTAAATCTCTGATTTCGAATTCATACATGGCAACTTGAATTCAGAAGTTTAAACTAATTCGAACTAATACTACTGAATATACAACTCCTACAATTAGAAGTAATCAAATTACGTTAACAACCCATAGTCCAAACAGTCCTGACTCTACGAACAGTCCTAATCAACTCTAGTGTAACAAATACATACTAACATCAATATACAATCACACGTCCCAGTTTTTAATCACATGAAGATGTAATAGAATTGCGAAATGCAATAAAGCAGACGAGCAGCATTTTATTTCAATCCAAATTTTGAGATTCTACAGCAATGTACCTGGATTTGGTAATGAAAGAAGAAGTAAGAGAAGTCAGCAGCAACAACAGGAATAGATTTGAACCAAAACAGCTCCTCAAAAGCCCAGGAATGAAATCATAGATTGACACGCCCCAAGATGATCAAAACCAGCTTAATTGACCCCCAAAATTAATTGAAATCAAACTAGGAAGCTACAGAACATTTTCAGCACTCAAAAACACTCAACAACAACTTGAATGAATCCCAAACACCTTCATTTGCACCAAGTCTCCAAGTACATAATAGAAACAGAGAAATATAAGCTAATTTTGACACTAAGTGAACTAATCAATTGAATTAAGAGATGAACTTTTAGAAAATGATCAAAGGAAGATCAATGTACCAGTTTTTTTGGATTTTTGGAAGTTTTCTGTTGTTTTTGGATTTTTTAGATCTAGGAGAAGTTTTGAATTTGAAATTCAAATTTTAGCTAAAAACTGGGGGAAAGTAAGGGAATTTTTAGAGGTTCAAACTTGTGTTTCAAGGTATGAGAGTGCCATTTTATAGGCAAACTGAGGGGCAGCCCTCAAAATTTCTATTTTCCTTTTTGGTCCTGCTTTATTTTCAGTTTTTATTCATTCAGGCCTTTATTTTCTAACTTGTCCCTCAAGTTACCATCCTAAGTTTACTAAAATCTTAACTAAGCCCTATTCTAGAAAGATATAGGAAATTCTAACTAAATCTACAGCATTCTTGTCCCTTACTAGTTACCCAAAATGCCCTTGAACTCATTTGAAATTACTTAATCAGTCTAACCCACCCCAACTCCTTTCTTCCCTGATTAGAACTGTCCATTATAACCTAACTTATCTAATTATAACAGTTAAATGAACTAGGCACTAAATTAGAGTAATATTAAAAGTAATCACCTGATTAACCTAACTAAACTAGACTAAACTACTTAAAAGTAATTAACTATGAGGAATACTAAGAACAGATTAAAACTAACCAAAGGCTCAACCAAAATCGATTAAGAATTAATCAGTTCGAATAAGAATGAACAATCAAGACTAGGCCCTAAACACTTGAACAAAACTAATGACGAAATTAAAAGTTATACTATCAATTAATCATGGAGCACCTATACGAACCTAATACACAGAAGCACGAGAAGACGAAAAAAAGAAACAGAAATTAAAATTGAGCAAAACTCACTATGACTCGAAGTTCTGATGCCTGTCAATTTTGGCATTCGAGCAATTTCGGTGACATTTGAACATCGCTGACACCTGATTCTGTATGAGGGAGGCGAGGTGACAATGTGGTATTAATTTGGAGGAGTTTGAAGAAGTTAGGGTTTCGGCAGAAAAGTTCAAATCAATATTCGAACGGTTCTGGTAGGATTCGAGGGACGGGGTTTGGGGGGTTCGATAGTGGAGGTTATGGCAATTCTACGGTGTAATTTTGGTACAATTTGGGTCACTTTGAGTCTTGGCCAGAGTATTTCGATTCAAGATTTGAACCATTTGGCTATGGTTCGAGGAAAACTAACCAAGGATTTGAAGAAAGGGGAAGGAGAGGAATCGGAGGTGTATTTTTGGGGTGATTTGGAAATGGGCCGCCGGCGGCGACGGATTTCGGCGGCGGAGCCAGTGGGGTGAAGATATGTACGAGGAAGATGGTAACGGTCTCTAGGGTTGCTGAGAATTTCAGACATTTTTATTAATTAAGCGAGAACGAAACTGGGCCGTTGGATTAAATGGATGGATGGTCAAGATTAGGTCACTATAAAAACGACGTTGTTTGGGCGTCTCTTGGACCGGACTGGGTCAGGGGAACGGGTTGGATCATTTTGGGCGTGGTTAATTGTGGTTTGGGCCAGGCGGAACCTATTGTAAACGGCTCAATTTGGGTCTCCAATCAAGACCACTCTTTCTTAATTATTTTTCTTTTATTTCTTTTATTTATTTTGTTTTTATTTTTTATTTTATTTTTACATTTTCTGACTTTGCAAATTAAAATGAAGACCTAATGTATTTCCAAAGTTAAACTAATTATTTCCTAAAAATTAATTAAGTTCTATTTAAAAGTAAACTCATGCCAAATTCAACAATTAACAATTAAAATGTAAAAATAAATTATTTTTGTTATTTTCCTCTTTGTAAAATAACCTAGTCATTAATTAATCCTAAAAGGTAAAATAAAACCCTAAATGCAAATGCCAAGTATTTTTGTGTTTTTCACTAATTAAAATGCACAAATAAAAATGCTAACAATTAACAAAAATTCACAAAATTGCAGAATAATAAAAGAAATTATTTTGTTTGAATTTTTGGGAGTAATTCACCTAGGGCAAAAATCACGTGCTCACAGCTGCCCCTCTTTGCTCGGGAACATGCAGAGTTCTCGAGCAAAGATAAGTGAGCGGATACGAGCGATTTTTGCCCGTCCGAATACTCCGTGTGAAGCATTTTTGAAAACCGTCTGACCGAACCCTGCTTCAAGGGTTGCCTACATATCCTTGGTTAAAAAGGAATCAGGTTAGTGTAGTTCGAGAAGGTTTGGTAGCTGGGACTACCAGGAGCTGTGATTTCACTGCTATTGCTGCTGCTATTACTCGCTGACCTCCTTATTACACCTTGTCAAAATAAAAAGAAGCTAGCCTAAGCTATGATCTATGAATTACAAAAGGGTCCTATCTATGTCTTCGAACTTGCTCTTGTGTTACCTTGAACTTGTATTCTTCCGATGGAATTCTTGCGATGTTGCCTTGCATTGCGATCGGAGACGTTTTGTTATTCCTCCGAGTGATGCTTGACTGCTGAAATTTGAAATATATGCCTCTATTCTCCAGGCGGGCTCCTGATTGCTAACACTTGAAAAGTATTCCTTTGTTCTCCAGGTGGGCTCCTGACTGCAACAAAATAGACAAATAAAGAAAATTTTCTGCCCCAGTTTGGTGGCTGGGCACAACATGTTATCAAATATTAAAAATTGAAAGCTAAAATCTGAATTGTACTTCCCTTGTTCTCCAGGTAGGTGCCTGACTGCTGAACTTGAAATGTATTCCCTTATTCTCCATGTGGCCTCCTAACTGCTGAACTTGAAAAGTATTCTCTTGTTCTCCAGGTGGCACCTGATTGCAACAAAATAGACAAACAAAGAAAATTTTCTACCCCAGTTTGGTGGTTGGGTAGATTCGTGAGTTGTTAGCAAAATGTAAATCACCTAAGCTATTGATGCAATGAGAGTAAAACTAAAGACTTGACCGGAATGTATGATCCTGTGAGAAAAAACAAGGACATTTGACTTAGCAAATTCATCAGACTAAGATTTAGATCCTAGGAGAAAATTCATTAGACTAGGTCTTTTGTTATCTTGTTATCTTAGGAGAAAGCTTCATCAGACTAAGATTTTTATCCTAGGAGAAAGGTCATCAGACTAGGTTTTCTATCTTAGGAGAAAGATTCATCAGATTAGGTCTTTGTTGGCCCAAGTTCAGTTGAAGTTTTGAAGATTGACAAATGAACTCAGGGAAGTACCTGGTCCATCTTGGGAGACACAGTTAGTCATAACCATTGCACATGGAAGGCACGTGAGGAAGATATGTATTGAAGATTGCGCAGCAAATATCTTCTGAACGGAATCGAAAAGGTTGCATTGAATTCTAAGGAGGACAGTCTCCTTATGACAAGAGAACACAATCCTAAGCTAGGATACGGATGGGAGTTTGTATTGGTTAAGGACTCAAATCGACTAAGGATAAGCATTGGAGTCT
>MU719880.1:0-10536 GCA_026770625.1 Nicotiana glauca
CAGCGGTACTCAGTAAGTGCCAAGCCTAACCTCGGTTGGGTAGTGACGAGGAAAGGTCAGAGCCCTACTGAGGCAAAAATAATATAACAGCAAAATATTAAAGTGTAGAAATCCGACGAAACTAATGAACGCAGCAGTGTAATAAGACAGCTCAATGAAATAATAATACTACAAAGACAGAACAGAAAACGCAGAGTAAACACAGCTAAATTGCAACAAGAATGCCAACAAGGGTCTCCCAGGATACCGTCCTGTAGCCCTTTCCTCAACTGTCCAATGGATTTCTCGGGATACCGTCCCGTCGTCAAATTCTTATATCAATATCAAAGAATCTCCTGGGATACCGTCCCGTAGTCCAATCATCAGTGCGCAGGGGATCTCCCGGGATACCGTCCCGTAGTCCCAAAATAACCCAAAATAAAAATGCTGGGGGATCTCCCGGGATACCGTCCCGTAATCCCAAAATAAAAGTGCTGGGGGATCTCCCGGGATACCGTCCTATAGTCCCAAAATAAAAGTGCAGGGGATCTTTCGGGAATCGAACCCGTAGTCCCAAAGTAAACAAACAAGGGGGGAGCTCCTAGAATCCCACATCCGTAGTCCCAATGTAAATGCGCAACCAAAATCAGAGAAATATTCTGAAATTGAAGTACAACAATACAAGGCAACAAATAATACTGGCTAACATTCTCCACGTAATCACAGTTAAAGCAATTTAAACAATTAGGCAATTTGGATCAATTAGACATGCTCTTCTACACTAGCACAGGCTATAATAGCAAGTAGGATAAAGCAAATATGAAAGAAAATCCAGTTCAAGTATTTAAGTAAAAATTTGGGTTTCAACAATTAGCTCAAGTACGCGCTCGTCACCTCACGTACAAGGCATCCAATTTCCAATTATCACATCCTAAGGGACGAAGTCCCCCACGCAAGGTTAGGCAAGCCACTTACCTCGAACCGGTGCCAAATCAACTAAGGAACGATGCCCTTGCCACGAGTATCCGACTCCAAATGGCCAAAATCTATTCAATACAATTACATACGTAAATAATATTGTAAACAACTGATTCCACTATTAAAATTAAAGCTAGGGCTCGAAAATAGGTAAAATGACCAAAATGCCCCTCCAGCCAACATCTCGAAATCGAATAATTTTCACATTTTCAGAACCCTCGTACTCCCACGAGTCTAATCATATAAAAATCTCCCAAATCGGAGGTCAAATGCCCACTCAAAATCACAAAATTAAGTCTAAGAAGTTTCACCCATTTTTCCCAATTTTAGACCTTGAATTTGAATTCTAATGGTTGATTTAGCTAAGAAAAAATGGAATATAACTAAAAAGAATCAAAGCAACGATATCCAATGATCTTCTCTTCAAAATCCACTCAAAATCGCCTTCGCCCGAGCCCTCAAATGATTTTTCTAACTTTGAAATAAACCCTCGGATTTTCCCTTTTTCAGACCAGTGATTTTCGCTTTTGCGGCCCCGGGAACGCTTCTGCGATCCCGCTTTTGCGGTTCAGCTAAAAAGGCCAGGGTCTGCTTTTGTGGACTAATAACCGCATTTGCGGTTCCGCTTACCCGGAAAAGATACCGCTTCTGCGGTTCTCCTGAGGTGGTGCCAAATCCGCTTATGCGGTGAAGTAGCCGCTTATGCGGCTTCAAAACCGCAGAAGAGAAAATACCAGAAGCCCTGCTGCAAATTTTCCTTCTAACTCCAAACTTTGCCCGTTGAGCATCTGAAATCATCCCGGGACCCCCGGGACTCCAACCAAAAGCACCAATACCACCTAATACCTTATTCAAACTTGTACCAATCCTCAAAATACCTCAAACAACACCGGAAACCCGATTAAATCAAGGATTCAAGCCTAAGAACATCAAATTCTATCAAAATACGCTTTCGATAAAAAACCTAACCAAACCTCGTCCGAATGACCTAAAATTTTGCACACACATCCCAAATAACATGATGGAGCTTTAGAAACTTCCGGAATTCCAATCCGACCCTCAGATCAAAAATTCACTATTAGACCAGAAACCTCAAAATTTTAAACTTCGGCATTTCAAGCCTAAATGAGCTAAGGACCTCCAAATTACATTCCGAACATGCTCCCAACCTCGAAATCACCTAACGGAACTAACGGAACCATCGGATTCTCATTCCGAGGTTATCTTTACACTGTTCCGAATACAGATTATTTTTCAACTCTTAAGCCCTCATTTAGGGACTAAGTATCCCAAAACACTCCGAATCCTAATACCGAACGTCCCGACAAACCAAAATAGCATAAATAAACTTGGGAAAAGCAGTTAATAGGGGATTGGGACGTAAATTCCAAAAATGATCGGCCGGGTCGTTACAAGGTTTCTGTAGTTTTTACGTTAATTGGAGGTTGTAGTTAAACATTGAGTGTATTTGGCAGAGATTTTGCTATAAAACTTTAAATTTGGGTTAAAGCTGAGTTGAATTGGCGAAGAAGAATTTGTACTGCATACCAAAATGATATACTACTATATATCATTTTGGTATACAATTCCTTCCAACAGTATATTGTTATAGTATACTATATAATGTAACAGTATACTATTATAATTTGATCCTTATAGATTTTTTTGAAATTTTAATTAAGTTCTTTTCGACTTTTCAACGGAGTTCTCATATTTTTTTAAGTTTTTTTTTTACATTTAGTTTGAAATATTTGATTGGAGGTTATGATTAAAGTTTGAATTTATTTGGTAGAAATTATGGAGTATATTTTTAAAATTTAGGTTGAAATTCAATTGAATTAGCGAAGAAGACTAATTGGTATTATATACCAAAATAACATTCTATATTCCTTTTTGTTATATAATATTTAAATTCAATAGTATATAATTTATTGCAACAATATACTATTACAATATATGGTATAATATAAAAATATAATTAAATTTGATAATTTTAAAATTTTCAAAATAAATTCAATTGGTCCTTTTTTAATTTTGTAATAGAATTCTCGATATTATATACCCTGTTAGTATATGATATATAGCATGTGGGTGTCATAGCATACTGCAATAATATACTTCAATTTCTACTAACATATTTTTTTGATATACTATATGCTAAACTAAGTTATTTTCTAATAATTAATATATAAGAAAATACAAATAAATAAAAAGAACAGAAATAAAGGAGGCAACAATGTGTGTAGAATTTGATTATGAAAAAAGAAAATAAAAAAATGATTTGGAGTAATAATAAATGAAATTAAAAAAAGAAAAAGAAAATAAAAGCAAAAAAGAGAAGAGAAATCAGTTACAGTGTATAAGTTGTTCTAATAATTGAATTAAAAAAAGAAAATAAGAAATAAAGACAAAATATATATTATACTAGTTATATTAAAAAAAGATAAAAAAAATATTTACTATTATCTTTTCTTATTGTATAAAAAAGAAGAAGAGGTAGAAGAATAAAAAAGAGCAAAAAAAAAGACGAAGAAGTAAATGAAACTAGATTATAAAAATTAAAAAAAAAAAAGAAGTTCAATGAAATTTGAAAAGGAACAAGAAATAATAATAATAATAATAATAATAATAATAATAATAATAAGGTGCCAAAATTGAGTGTGAAATTAAATTATGGTAATAATAATAATAATAATAATATGATTTTGGAAAAAAATAAATGAACAGAAAAGGAGAAAAAAGAAAAAAATAAGAAGAAAACGAAAAAAAAGGCGAAAAGAAAAAAGAAGAAGCAGAGAACTAAAAAAAGGAAAGGAGAAAAAAGAGAAAATTGTCCATAAAAGCTACCATGGATAGGAAAGGTAATTAGTTTGACGGGTAAAGAGATAAAGGGTAAGTAATAATAAATAATTTATTTTTGTAGGTAATTGTGTCATTCACCTTTTAAATTGGCTAGATTAATAAATGGGTCAAGTTGCGCGGATAGTCGTTTGTAGCACTTATTTATGACGTCTAATTTTTTAAAAATAATGTTAAAGTTTAGTTAGTTTTGATGAATTTCAAATTGAACCTCCTCTTGGTTAGAGGTCGCAAATGGGCTGTTTGGATTGTATTTGGGCTGGTCAAGATGAGATGCCTTATTAAATGGAAGAAATTAAAAAATAACTAGATTTACAAGCGGTCATTCAAAAATTGTCACACTTTCAAAAGTAATCGAAATTTAGTCACTTTTCATGTAAAGATAAATCTGAACGAAAATACTGTCCAACTCCGAAAAATACTCCAGTATATATACTGGAGTTCCAACATAGGTATACTGGAACTCCAGTATAATATGCTGGAGTTCCAGTATAACTTATGCTGGAACTCCAGCATATTATACTGGAGTTCCAGCATAAGTATACTGGAACTCCAACATAATTTAATGGAGTTCCAGCATAAGTATACTAGAACTCCAGCATAATATACTGGAGTTCCAGCAAAGTATACCGGTCCAATATAATATGCTGGAAGTTTATACACATGTGCTCGAATCTCTAGTATATTACGCTGGAACTTTTCGCGTGTTGGAGTTCCAACATAATATGCTGGAAGTTCATACACAGGTGCATCGAACTCCAGTATATTATGCTGGACCTGTCTCTGTTTTAGGAAAATAGTGGCTATTTTTTAATGATTTGATAAATACTGGCTATTTTTAAATGACCAATGCGAAAACTGGCTAGCCTCTACTATTTTTACTTATTAAATTGATCATTTCCCAACCCTACCCAAAGTTCACTTGGCTTTAGATGTGTTGGATCAAGATAGGCTAAATAACGGGTTTTAACCCAACCCGCCCAAATTGACCCAAATCTTTACAATATTCTCAACTTTTAAAACAAGCATATATAAAAATTAACTTATGTTTTGGATAAATGTCAATTCATGCCAAATTTTCTTTCCTCAATTTCGATTTAAAATTTTATTTGATAGTTCTTCATCTTTTAATACTAACAAAGATCATAATAATATCAAAGTATTTTCTTTCATTTCAATAAAATGAGTATTTTTTTTCTAAGAATATCAACCAAACATGAAAAAATTAAAAAATATTTTTCAGAACATGGGTCAAGATAGAACTCTAAGATTGAGCATTTTCATGGGTTAAGGTTGGGCATCATTATGGGTCCATTTGGACTGATAATTTTAGATAGGTTAACTTGGGATAGCCAAATCATCCCATTTACAAAATTATTCTAGCCCAAACTCATTAAAGCTTGGACGAGTTGGACGGATCAAATGGATTTGTGTTAGTTTTGCCACCCCTTACTTCTCCGGAGCTTCATACCCAAAGAGCTGAAATAGAAAAAATTAAAGTTCAAATTTAGACCTATGGGTGTGAAGGTAGATGCTGCCAAAGGGAGAAATTAAAAAATAGCTAGATTTACAAGTGGTCACTTAAAAATAGCCATAATTTTAAAAGTAATAGGAATTTAGCCACTTTTCATGTAAAGATAAATCTGAATGAAAATACTATTCAAGATCCGAAAAACACTCCAGTATAGTATACTAAAATTCCAATATAATAGACATATACCGGAGTTCCAGCATAAGTATACTGGACTTCCAGCATAATATGTTGCAAGTTTTACACATGTGCTTCAATCTTCATTATATTATGCTGGAACTTTCCGCGTGTTGACGTTCCAGCAAAATATGCTATAAATTCATCCACATGTGCACCGATCTCCAGTATATTATGCTGAAACTTTCCGTGTTGCAGCAAAATAGTTGTTATTTTTTAATAATTTTACAAACGCTGGCTATTTTTGAATGACTAGTCCGAAAACTGGCTAGCCCGTACTATGTTTATGCTGCCAAAACCTGAAGTCCGACTTTAAAACCTTTATAAATTTAGAATATTCTTTAAATATAGATCCTAAAACGACTATTTGTGCGACTCGATCGCCCCTTTCAAAGCTGTTCGTGTGAAAGATTTGGGAACAATTGCCACTTGGCTTTTTGTGGTTATGCCACTTGTCTTAATAATGTGCTTTTGCCTCTCCTTTTATTATATATAGATTTGTTTGTTCTTTTATAATACTTGTCGTGTGATATGCACGTTACGTATGTACACTATCTCAATGGATAAAAGAATTCTAAAAAATCGTAGGTATTATATTGAAATATTGTGCCTAAGCTATAAAATAAAAGTTTATATTCATAAAAATGATAAGTATTGATCATATGCACTTAACCCAATAAAAGAAGAAACTGCTCCAGAAGTTCTCAATAATTCGTCAATGTATTCAATTAAAAAGTAGTTTTAATTTATAATTTGATCACTTAAAATTCAAAATTTATCATTTTTCCTTCGTAATTTCAGCAGATAACGTTTTTAAAATCCCAATTTAAGAAGTTTTTTCTATAAAGATATCGGATAAATATACTGCATTTAAGTTTTCTTCTTGTTCTCTTATTCTTTTATTCCTTTTGAACCTACGACAATTTTGACTTTCTTTAATATAGGAATATTAACTAATTTCTTTTCCCTTTTTAAACCAATTACAATCGCTCTTTGTTAGGGACATAATTATTGAAGGAGCTTCAACTTATTCTCTTCTTCTTTTTCATTTTTTGTCATACTAGTTTTTACCATTCCTGTCTCAGTGAGATTTTTTTATATAAGAAATATCATATAAAAAATTATATTTAAAACGTGTTTAAGTTATAAAAAAGTATAAGTTCTTAAAATTAATAAATGTCTATCTTATATAACTAACTCAATAAATAGAAGAAATTATGTCATATAGAAGTTTGTAATAATCATGCAATATATTCAATTTCACAAGCTATTATGATTCCTCTTTAGTTTCGGCAAAAAACCATCTTGAAGAATTTAAAATTTCTCTAAAATATTTTCAGAAAACTATTCTCAAGTTCATTCGAGAAGACACAAACATTATTAGCTATATTTTTATTATAATTTATTAATTTGAATAAAACATAAATTGATTTTTTTTTAATCTCTTTAGAGATTTGGGAACGAAGAGGTTGGTCCTATGAATCATGAAAAAAAAATTGATAAATGGCAATTTAAAGTATAAAAATAACTAATGTCAAGTAATTTTATAATAAATAAATAAAAAATAATTAATAGCAACTCATTTAGAATACAGTTAGTTTTTTACTTATCTATCCTTTAGGGGTGTTCACGGTTTGACGGAAAACCGATCCAAACCGAAAACCGAATCAAACCGATTAAGTAAACCGATATTTTTTTTTAATTTGGATTGGTTTTGGTTTTAAATTTTTAAAACCAATAATATTTGGTTTGGTTTTGGTTCTATTTTAAAAAATCGAAAAATAAACCGAACCAAACCGATTAATTATATACAAAATTTAATAATTATTTATATACAATATAATATCTTTTTATTAATAATTTTAATTGTTAATTTGTATTTTGATTTATCCTGTTATACCTTAAAAGATTGCCTATACCCAAAACAATAGGATTCGACCAATTTTCTTTTCATTAATAGACTCCAATTCTCTAACCTTCCGCACATACTTTTGCCTAAAAGAAGAGTTAAAAAAAACCATCACAAGTGTAAAGAAAGCACATTCAAATTGCGAGACAACAATGGCTAAAGCTTGAGAAAGCAAACTTTTAGTTTGTTTTTTGTTTATTCTTTTCATGTAAACATGTAAATAAACTTTCAATTCTCAAAAAATATATAAAAAGCATAAATTTGGCAAATTATTTTTCGATTGTTGTCTAGTGTTGTTTTAATATTATCGGCTTATCATTAGCTTACTAAAAACCGAAAAACCGAACCAAACCGAACCAAACCAACAACAATCAAACCGATGGTTTGTATTTAATTTGGTTTGGTTTTGGTTTTAAAATTTTAAAAACCGATTAATTTGGTTTGATTTTGGTTTTAATTAAAAACCGACTAAACCGAACCATGAACACCCCTACTATCCTTATTTAGCATTTTTACCGAATCTGGGTCTTAACACTGAAATTAATAGAATTAGATTTTTTTTCTTTCTAATATGGTATTTGAAAGATTTAATTATTTATTATTAATATAAATAAAATAATTTATCGTTGAGCGTCAAATTCTTAATATTTAAATGTAATCATTATTTTATCAACTCAGGGTCTCATTAAAAAATAATTAATAACTATTTTGTCTAGTCTGAAATCTATTTTTAGAGGGAAAAAAAGCAAAAAATATTTTGCTAAGCATATTTATGCTTTTAATATAGTATAAATGTAGATAAAAAATAGTTTTACTTGGAAATTTGTGTTGAAGTATATATTGTTATAGACATCTTATTGTCCTCTCAATTTTGTTTAACAAATTGATGAACAGAATTTAATTTTAAATTTTTGGGATTCAAAAGTTCAGAACTGAAATATTATCAACTAGGCTGAATACATTACTGGACCCTTAAACTTGCCTCTTTTTTCCACCTAGACACTTCAACTTAATCTTGTTCCCATTGAAACCTTTAACTATATTACATGTGTGTCAATTGAACACATATTTTACATTTCTAAACTAAGTTCAGTGCGTGATATTCACTTGCCACGAAATAGAAAATTCGACCAATGAGTACAAGCCAACAAAATGAAAAAAAAATCTGGAAAAATAAAATAAAAACCTTGATCGGCAAAAAAAGAAACACCACCGGCCTAAATAATATTTTCTTTGTTACCAAATCTGCAAAATTGATGAAAAATGTTTTCTTCATTACAACTGCGGGTCAAATAGTACCAATTGAAAAAGGAAACAGCACTGACTTCCATAGCATTAGCTTTGGATAACAAAAATGGTGTTGTACCGGATAAATCGTAGCGCGAGATCAAAATTAATATCAGCGTTTAACGCAGGGCTTCAATCGATTTTATCTTCAAATGCATCCTTCGTTAGACTTTTCCGAACTAGCCAAGGCTAAACCGGTGGAGCGCCACCACCACCTTCACTGCAAAAACTTTTTGAAGTAAATTTCCAGTACTTCCGCCGGAATTTAAATCTTTGGAAGGGTGGAAATAGTTTACCTTGCTGTGATAAATGCTCCCACATGTCATTAGGTGAAACAACGGGTGGATTAGTCTTTTGGAGCAGATCTTAGTGGTGAATGTTCCTCAAGCGCCGGAACCGGCAGCGTGCAACGGCACTGGAAAATTGATTCTTCCGACGATGCTTAAATTTTCCGGCAAAACTATTTGTTGTAGCTTAAACGTAAATAGAGAAAGAAAAAAAAAGAAAAATAATGGATTAATTATTTTTTTTTAGATGTGACGCTGTCACGATCTGGATTTCCCACCATCGGGATCGTGATGGTGCCTACTCGTGGTAGCTAGGAAAGCCAATTTACTTACCGTTTTTCATTAGTAAAATACATCCTGTTGTCAATTTAATAGCATAAACAATAATAATAACAATAACTGCGGAAGTCTAATTTTTATAAGTCTGAAATAAATATGAAATACTCCACATAAAACCTCTACCCAAGATTTGGTGTCACATACTCACGAACCACTAAGAATAAACTACATATAAAGGTCTGAAATAAATATAACAACTGTCTATCTCGAAACAATGAGACCACAGTATAAATGTAAAGCATAAGAAGAGACGCCAGGCCTACGGACGCCAGCAAGCTACCTCAGTCTCGTGATAATAAAATCCTGCTCCCGAACTACTGTTGCTGCTGCTGCTGCTCAAAACCTGGACCTGTGCAAAAATGCACAGAAGTGTAGTATCATCACAACCGACCCCATGTGCTGGTAAGTGTCTAGCCTAACCCCGGCGAAGTAGTGACGAGGCTAGACTGGACACCACGTAAACCTGTGCAGTTATAAATATACAGCGAAAAAAGAATACCAAGTAATTCACAACATGGGAGGGGGAAACATGCTATGGGAAAATATAATTAGCAGTAATTCAGAGTAACAACCAAACAACTTAAAGTCCGTAATGAAACAAGAAATCAATATTCAAACATAACCACAGATATCAACAACTGTTGCGGCGTGCAACCCGCTCCACAATATCATTGTTGCAGCGTGCAACCCGACCCACATTATTTATCATTTATCATTGTTGCGGCGCGCAACCCGATCCTCAGTATCATTTGTTGCGGCGTGCAACCCACTCCTCAATATCATTTAACAGTCTGAGTCCCCAAGCAACAGTCACAACTAAGGGACACACAACATACAAATACATAGCAAACATCCCGGCAAGGGAGTACAATTAACAGTTCAATCATCCCGGCAAGGGAGCACAATTATTAGTTCAATCATCCCGGCAAGCTAGAATACATTAAATACTTACCTCCCGACAAGGGAATAATCAACAACGTTTCTTTTTTTTTTTTCCTTACTTTACTTATCTTATAATTCACTTTACTATTCTGAGCCAACGCTCCAAAGAATTCAGTCATTTCATATACTTTTAATATTCGTATCACAATTCGAGCCAATGCTCCCGGGAATCAAATAATTATTTTACCGTTCACATGTTATTCACAACATATAGAATTTCTCCAATAAATACGGAGTTCACAACCAAG
>MU719880.1:12083-53305 GCA_026770625.1 Nicotiana glauca
CATATTTTAACATAAAAACTTTCCGGCTACGCGCCCGGACTGTGCACGCAAATGAAGGAAATATAAAATGAGGTTTTCAAGGCCTCGGAAGCACGGAACAGATGAGGAAAGCAGGTGATGACCCTTTGGGTCATCACATCCTCCACCTCTAAAACAACCGTTCGTCCTCGAACGGACAAAAGAAAGAAGTACCTGAGTCGGGGAACAAATGTGGATAACGAGTACACATATCAGACTCGGACTCCTAGGTCGAGGCACCTCTCCACTGAACACGCACTGAAGGAAAACTCTTTGACCTCAACTGCCGAACTTGCCGGTCTAGAATAGCTACCGGCTCCTCCTCGTAAGATAAATCCTTTTCCAACTGGACAATGCTGAAGTCTAACACATGTGTAGGATTGCCGTGATACCTCCGAAGCAGAGACACATGAAACACTGGATGCACGGCTGACAAACTAGGTGGCAAGGCAAGCCTATAATCCACCTCTCCCACGCGATCAAGAATCTCAAATGGGCCAATGAACCTAGGGCTAAGCTTGCCCTTCTTCCCAAATCTCATCACGCCCTTCATAGGCGATACACAGAGCAATACTCGCTCACCAACCATGAAAGCTACATCTCGNCAATGCTGTCTTAGGGACATCAGACGTCCTAATCTTCAGCTGATGATAGCCAGATCTCAAGTCTATCTTTGAGAACACCCTTGCTCCCTGGAGCTGGTCAAACAAGTCATCAATCCTCGGCAGTGGATACTTATTCTTTATCGTCACTTTGTTTAGCTGCCGGTAATCAATACACATCCGCATCGAACCATCCTTTTTTTTTACAAATAACACCGGCTCACCCCAAGGAGAAACACTAGGCCTGATAAAGCCCTTCTCTAGCAAGTCCTGCAACTGATCCTTTAGCTCTTTTAACTCTGGTGGGGCCATGCGATACGGCGGAATAGAAATGGGCTGAGTGCCCGGAACCAGATCAATACAGAAATCAATATCCCTGTCGGGCGGCATACCCGACAGGTCCGAAGGAAAAACCTCGGGAAACTCCCGTACAATAGGAACAGAGTCAATGGAAGGAACCTCTGCGCCGGAGTCGCGAACATATGCCAGATAAGCTAAACACCCCTTCTCGACCATGCGTCGAGCCTTAACGTAGGAAATAACATTGCGGGTAGCATGACCTGGGGTCCCTTTCCACTCTAGTCTGGGTAGTTCTGGCAAAGCCAAGGTCACAGTCTTGGCGTGACAATCGAGGATAGCATGATACGGGGACAACCAATCCATCCCCAATATAACATCAAAATCCACAATATCTAACAGTAATAAATCAACATGAGTCTCAAGACCCTCAAACACAACCATGTAGGAACGATGCACCCGGTCGACTACTATGGAGTCACCCACCAGCGTAGATATATAGACAGGAATGTCCAAGGCATAACTAGACATAGTGAGGAAAGGTGAAAAATAGGAAGACACATATGAATATGTAGACCTAGGGTCAAATAGTACTGAAGCATCTCTATCGCAAACCAGAATGGTACCTGTAATCACAACATCTAACGCCTCCGCCTCTGGCTTGGCTGGTAAAGCATAAAATCAGGGCTCAGCACCACCTCCCTGAACCATGTCTCTAGGACGGCCATCCACCGGCTGACCTCTACCTCTGGCGGGACGGCCTCCACCTCTACGGTCTCGACCTCCACCTCTATGATCCCTACCCCCGCCCCTGGCTGGCTGGGCAGGCTGTGGGTCAACTGGTGCCTGAATCATGGGGCAAGGACCCTGCTGCTCTGACTGTGTACCCCTCAATCTCGAGCAAGCTCTCCTGATGTGACCATATTCTCCACACTCATAACACCCCTCGAAACGACGAGACTGGCCCTGACGGCCCGAATGACCTCCACGGACACTCTGAAGAGGATGTGCACTAATGGGCTGCTGATCTGAATACTGCTCACGAAAACCACGATCACCTGAACCACCCTGTGAAGCCTGGAGGGCTGACTGAAAAGGTCTGGAAGACTGGCCCCTATCATAAGAATCCTTGCCTCCAGATGAGGCACCACTGAAACGACCTGAGTGTTGGGGCTTCTTGTCTGCCATATAACCGCCCCCTGTGGTAAAACCAACTCGATCCTGCAGGCAACATTGGCCGCCTCCTGAAAAGCAATATCACTACCCGCCTCTCTGGCCATCTGAAGACGGATAGGCTGGATCAACCCATCAATAAATCTCCTCACTCTCTCCCTCTCAGTGGGGAGTATGACGAGGGCATGGCGAGCCAGATCGATAAACCGGGTCTCGTACTGTGTGACCGTCATAGATCCCTGCTGGAGGCGCTCAAACTGCCTCCGATAAGCATCCCTCTGAGTAACGGGAAGGAACTTCTCTAAAAACAACTCCGAGAACTGACCCCAAGTCAAAGGCGGCGACCCTGCTGTCTAGCTGAACAGTAATCCCTCCACCAAGTCTTGGAAGATCCAGACAAACGAAAAGCCGCAAAATCAACTCCGTTGGACTCCACAATGCCCATGTTACGAAGAACCTCATGGCAGCTGTATAAGAAATCCTGGGGGTCCTCAGAAGAAACTCCGCTGAATGTAGCAGTGAAGAGCTTAGTGAATCTGTCCAACCTCCATAAAGCATCTGCGGACATAGCCGCTCCATCACCGGTCTGTGCAACTACCCCCGGCTGAACTGCCGCAGCTGTCTGAACCAGTGGAACCTGAGTCTGGGGAGCTACCTGCTCCGGAGTACGTACAGCAGGAGTCTGGGCTCCTCCTCCAGCCTGAGGAGTGGCTGGTGCTGCAGGAAGCAATCCTGCTCGGGTGACACTCTCCATAATGCCAACCAACCGGACCAAGGCATCCTGAAGAACAGGGGTAGCAATAAACCCCTCTGGGACCTGAGCTGGGCCCACCGGAACTGCCTGGGCTGGGGCCGGAACCTCCTCGCCAAGGTTAACCTGAGTATCTGCCACTGGTGTTGCTGCTGGGGGCTGGGTTCTGCCCCTACCTCGACCCCTAGCCTGGCCACGTTCTCTGCCCCTAGCGGGAGCTGCCTGGGGCTCTGACTACTGATCAGCGGATGAGGAAGCGCGTGTTCTCTCCATCTGCGAAATAACATAGTAGAAATTCAATCAGCATTTGAGGAACCAAATCGCACGACAAGAAAGAACAAATGAGAGATTTTTCCTAACTCAATAGACTCTGGGGAACAAGTATAGACGTCTCCGTACCTACCCCTCAGACTCTACTAAGTTTGTTCGCGAGTTGTGAGACCTATGTAACCTAGAGCTCTGATACCAACTTGTCACGATCCGAATTTCCCACAATCGGGATCGTGATGGCGCCTACTCGTGGTAGCTAGGCAAGCCAATTTACTTACCGTTTTTCATTAGTAAAACCCATCTTGTTGTCAATTTAATAGCATAAACAATAATAATAACAATAACTGCGGAAGTCTAATTTTTATAAGTCTGAAATAAATATGAAATACTCCACATAAAACCTCTACCTAAGATTTGGTGTCACATACTCACGAACCACTAAGAATAAACTACATATAAAGGTCTGAAAGAAATATAACAACTGTCTGTCTCGAAACAATGAGACCACAGTATAAATGTAAAGCATAAGAAGAGACGCCGGTCCTGCGGACGCCTGCAAGCTACCTCAGTCTCGTGATAATAAAATCCTGCTCTCGAACTACTGCTGTTGCTGCTGCTCAAAACCTGGACCTGTGCAAAAATGCACAGAAGTGTAGTATCAGCACAACCGACCCCATGTGCTGGTAAGTGTCTAGCCTAACCCCGGTGAAGTAGTGACGAGGCTAGATTGGACACCACGTAAACCTGTGCAGTTATAAATATACAGCGGAAAACGAATACCAAGTAATTCACAACATGGGAGGGGGAAACATGCTATGGGGAAATACAATTAGCAGTAATCCAGAGTAACAACCAAACAACTTAAAGTCCGCAATGAAACAAGAAATCAATATTCAAACATAACCACAGATATCAACAACTGTTGCGGCGTGCAACCCGCTCCACAATACCATTTTTGCAGCGTGCAACCCGACCCACATTATTTATCATTTATCATTGTTGCGGCGCGTAACCCGATCCTCAGTATCATTTGTTGCGGCGTATAACCCGCTCCTCAATATCATTTAACAGTCTGAGTCCCCAAGCAACAGTCACAATTAAGGGACACACAACAGACAAATACATAGCAAACATCCCGGCAAGGGAGTACAATTAACAGTTCAAGCATCCCGGCAAGGGAGCACAATTATTAGTTCAATCATCCCGGCAAGCTAGAATACATTAAATACTTACCTCCCGGCAAGGGAATAATCAACAACGTTTCTTTTTTTTTCCCTTACTTTACTTATCTTATAATTCACTTTACTATTCTGAGCCAACGCTCCAAAGAATCCAGTCATTTCATATACTTTCAATATTCGTATCACAATTCGAGCCAATGCTCCCAGGAATCAAATAATTATTTTACCGTTCACATGTTATTCACAACATATAGAATTTCTCCAATAAATACGGAGTTCACAACCAAGTCATGGTAATCACATTATAAGAACTCACGGTCATGCTCGACACTAATGTATAGATACTCGTTACCATGCCTATACATCGTACTCGATCACATGGCAATTAGCAACAAGACTCAATTCCCATTCTCTCAAGCTAGGGTTAGACCAAACACTTACCTTGAAGGTTTACGACCAATTCAATCCTTAAGCAATGCCTTTCCTTTCGAATATGGCTCCAATTCAATCGTATCTATACACAATTGATTTAATATCATCAATAATACTCAACAATCCAACCCAAATACCTAAATATAATCTTTACAATATTCTACCCAAAATTTGCAAAACCGACCCCCGGCTCGCTTGGTCAAAACAGGAGGTTCGAACCAAAATAAATTCACCCATAACCCCACGAATCCAAAGATTTAATTTATTTTAAGATTCGACCCCACATTGGGGTTGAATTACCCAAAATTCTCAAAACCCTAACTTTGCTCAAAACCTATAATTTCTACCATAAACTTCATGATTTAGGGCTAGAATTTCAGTAATTAATGAATAAAATTGAAAGAAATAAGTGGAACATTGCTTACCCAAGAAGACTTGGTGAAGAAAAGCTCTGAAAATCGCTTAGGGGCTCTGGAGAAGATGAACCCATGTGTGTTGGGTGAAAAATCCCGTCAATGTTCTATTTTGGGTCTTTTAAAATCACTGGGCGAAATTTCTCTATGCGATCGCGGGCAACGGGATGCGATCGCATAGAGTAAATGAGACTGGGCGAGAATTTTCTTTATGCGATCGCGAATAATTAAATGTGATCGCATAGAATGAACATGCTGGGCATTGCGATCGCTGACGACTTCATGCGATCGCATAGAATAAAACGGGGCAACTTGAAATTTACTCTATGCGATCGCGGAGGCTCCTATGCGATCGCATAGAGCAACGTACCAGATACCAGCAAACAGCAAAATACCAGATTTACCAAGTCCAAAAACACTCCGACGCCTATCCGAAACTCACCCGAGCCCTCGGGGCTCCAAATCAAATATGCACACTGACTCAAAAATATCCTACGAACTTGCTCGAGCGATCAAATCGCTAAAATAACATCAAAATCAAAGAATCAAGCCTCAAGATCATCATTTTCATTTCAAAATTTATAAACTTCCAACTTTAGACAATTAGGTCCGAAACACGTCAAACGACGTCTGATTTCGACCAAACTTGACAGAAAGCGCTTAAACAATATATAAGACTAGTACCGGGCGTCGGAACCAAAATACGAGCCCGATACCATAGTCTTTTAATCAATTTTCATTCTCATTTTCCTTAATAATTTCAGAAAAACAATTTAACAGAAAAATTCTTTTACTCAGGTTCTAGACCTCGGATTTCGACTCCGGGCACATGCCCGAGTTCCATATTTTTCTACTGACCTTCCGGGACAGTCCGATCTCGGGTCCGGGTCCGTTTACCAAAAATGTTGACCAAAGTCAACTATAATCATATTAATATCAAAATTCTTCAAATTTTTCACAGAATTCACATATTTTAACATAAAAACTTTCCGGCTATGCGCCCGGACTGCGCATGCAAATCGAGGCAATATAAAATGAGGGTTTCAAGGCCTCGGAAGCACGGAACAGATGAGGAAAACAGGTGATGACCCTTTGGGTCGTCACAGACGCGCTCAAAGAGAGTGACAAATATACATTTTGCCATGTCAGCAAAATATGTCTAATAGGTATATCTTTAACTAGTTTAAGTGTTTAATAGGTACTACTTTGAGTTTAGGTGTCTAAATGAAAAAAAAAGACAAGTTTAAGGGACTATGCATGTATTTGCCCTATCAACTACAATGGCCAGTTGCCTATAAAGTAGAAAGAGATGACGAATAAAAATAATTTGGTTTGCACTGTAGAGAAACGTATAACAAATCACCTCTAAAAATAGCATTTCCCCCCAAATAATATGGAGTTGTATATTAGTTACGGCAAAAATGATGAAAAGAGAAAATTTTGGTGTTATGTAGGTAATATAGTTATGTTATACTATATAAATAAAGAAAGGATTAATATAAAGCAAAAAATCTTCATTGATTTTAAAGTCCTTATACGAAAAGATTTAACAATTAATACTTTCATTAATTTTAAAGTTTAAATATTGGGTAATTAACTAAATGACCTTTTTGTCTAGTCTGAACTTTATTTTTAAAGGGTAAAAAAACGAACGACATTTCGCTAAGGGCCTTCGTGCTTTTAATATAACTAATTTTAGTGTACGCGCGTTGCGTGTGTATCCTTTCTATTGAAAATAAAAAATGTAAAACTAACATAAATAATATTTAAATTATAAAGTATTTAATAAAAATTACAAGTTCCAAAATAATATTTGATTATAAAGTCTTACTATTCTTGGGATTTCCTATATAATTTATTTTATTAAATTATTCTTAGAAAATAAGTTTATCGTGGTATTGTCCAAATTATCTTTAGGAACAACAGATTTCTTTTAATAGTTAACGTTATGGTTTAGGTCTCTTGGTGTTTTGATATTTTAAATGGTTAGTCATGGTATATGCTTATATTTTTATTTCTTTTTGAGATGATATATGTTAATACAATGAACATAAATGATCTTCTATTTAATTATGGAAATAAAAAGGTTCCATCAAATATATCTCAAACTCTTTTTTATTATTTCAGAAAATAATTCGCAAACAAGCCACGTGAGTTTTAGCAGAAGTATATGAATAACTTTTGAACACCGTTGTTGCTAACTAATAGAATTAAAATTATGTTTCTTTGCTATATTAAGAGAATGATTTATAAGGTGACATTATAATTTATTTTAAGGTCTTAAATATTAGGATACTTCAAATAAAGAAATATCTAATGAGTAAAATTTTAGTTGATTTAGAAGTCCTATTTAATTTATTTAATGACAAGTACAAGAAAGGTGGACAATACTTTGCAATGTAAAGGAGCAATTGTTCATAATATAATTTTTTCTATTATTATTTGATTAAATTAAGAACATAATGTCTTATTTATTAAATGCAAACAGACAAATATATTATTCTTAATTTCTTAATGATTATAACTTATATATATATTAAAAAATACGAAGGTCATTAGCAAATATTTGGTACCGTAATCTATAGATTTTATAGATTTTATATTGAATAAAACCGTAATCTTCAAAAATAGATTTTATATTGAATAAAACCGTAATCTATTTTTAATCCTTATATTTTTGTACGGCATTGACGCAAAAGGGCCAAAATTTCTAATATTTGGTAACAAAGCACATAAGTCAAATCGTGAATTATTATTTATCTATGTGTTATTGCTTAAATCTTTGGTATTAGAAGTAATATATTTTAAAAGGAAAGAATTTATATAAGTAAAATCTTTCTTAATTTTAAATTCTTAAATACAGAAATTTGTATATAGTTCGAATAAGGAAGCATTTAATACATAAAATTTAATTAACTTTGAAGTCATGTATAATAGGAAAATAATTAAATGATAATTTTTAAATATTAAAAAAATAATTAAATAAATATTTTGATAGTAGTTAAAAGACCAATTTGTCTAGTGTAAACTCTAGTTTTAAAGGGTAAAAAAGACGAACGATATTTTGCTAAAGACATTCGTGCTTTTAATATAAATATAGATGACAATTTCGTTTCTTGTAAAAATTAAACTGTATTTGTATTTACAATTTTATCCAACCAAAAATATACCTATGAATTTTGCTATGAGAGAGAGAGAGAGAGAAGAGAGAGAGAGAGAGAATTAAAAGATTGAGTAGGAATACTTTCGGATTATGTAAGTCCTTTTAGATTTTGTATGACTTTTTTGGACATTAATTTTTGCTCTAGAATATTGTATGTCAAGATATTATTTTGTTAAGGAATATATTTGTATTCCTAATGTTGAAATATATAAATATACGATAGATCAAGCTTCTTTTGAATAAATATCTTATTTGAGGATTCGTAAATATAGTTTGTGATAACATACTTTAAATAAGAAAACAATATTTATAAATTAAAATTTTAATTGATTTAAAAGTCCTAAATTGTAGGACTTGTTTTTACATAATTCAAATAAGGAAGGATTTAATAATCACGATTTTGTTGTTTTCATTGTCCTAAATATTAAGAAAAAATATTTTTATCTGATGTAAACTCTATGTTTAAAGAGGGAAAAGGCAAACAATATTTAACTAAGCGTTTTTGCAATTTTAATATAGTATAAATATTTAAATATAAAATTAAGCTACCTAATAAAATATTTTATTTATTTATTATGACTAGAGAATAGTGCCTTTGCTTGTATGCAGCGACGAAGCCAGAAATTTCAAAATAACTTCCGAATCATGATTTCTGAGTTACAACTATGTTCAAAAACATTGTTTGAAACTTAATTATTTCGAGCCGAGGCATTACAAGAACTAAGTAGAATATTAAAATAAAGAATTGATAGTCCTTGTAGATCTCAATTCTCAAGTAGCATTATTTGTTTGGTAGTATGTCACACTTCTAGCTTTAATTAGTGAATATATAGAGTATCCATTTCCATACCCCATTTGCTCTGATCTGCCATACTACCACTTCATTCTAAGGTCATACTTCTCTTCAGTTGATTCATATATAGTCAGATGAACCTTCTTAATATCTTTTGTATTTGATTAAACTTTGTGCTCCTACAAAATAAATTATTAAATAAATTGGATAATAAAGATACGTGGCATTGAGTGCTGATACGTACTCTTCGAGTCCCCTAACGGTTGCTTTCCATGACCCAACACATTTAGCACTTTATATTCCCCACATTAATGTTTATATATACTTTTTATGGTTAGTTATGATTGCAAAATCTTAGCATTTTAATTATCACAAATTATGCCCATGTGCACACACGTTCAATTGCATACCCTCATGCATGCAAAATATCGTGGAACTTAATGATATATCTTTATTTATTACAGTATATTTTATTTTAATCCTTGCCTTTTCTTCCCTTTATTTTATATTTCTTTAGTGATCAAGATAGTTTCTGTCACGACCCTAAATTCCAACTCGATCGTGATTGTGCCTCTCGTGAAGACAAGGCCAACCAACACACCTTCAATTCACTTTAAACAACTAAAACAATAACTATTAAGTCTTTAATCAAAAATAAAATACCAAAATGAGCCTTTAACAGTATAATTTGCGAAAATAAAAACCAACACAACCCGACATCGGGATATCACCAGTCATGAGTATCTAGAACAATACTACCAGTCTGAGAGTCTATTCCACTACTACATAACGGAATCAAAAGGAAATAAAACAGAGAGGGAATGTACTGGGCTGCGAATCGCTAAGCAGCTACCTAGTAAATCTTTGAAGATCTGCTGGAACTATCAACCCTCAGTAGCAGCACCTGTAGCGCCCGAATCAGTACACAGAGGTGCAGTGAGTAAAGCGAGTACTTCCAACTCAGTGAGTAATAAAAATAAATGAAAACTGAGCGATATAAAATCATGTTAAACACAACATTAAACTATAAGAGGCATAACAAAACCATTAATTATAACAGTGAAATCTCATAAACACCTTTTAAGCAGTCAAATAATATATAGAAAAACAACTAGAAATGGTATACACATAAGAACTGCCCCTTTGGCATAATAATATCATAATCAACCCCTCGGGCAAAATCAAAGAACAATACAAGCCCATCGGGCTATATCTCATATCTCAATGGGTACCCGCGCTCACTGGGGGTGTGCAGACTTCTGGAGGGGCCCCTTACGGCCCAAGCGCAATATCAAGCCATCTCGTGGCACTATAAATAGGCTCTCGACCTCATATCAATATCAAGCCATCTCGTGGCGTACAATCTCAATCCGTCGGCCTCATTATCATAACTAGTGTATCATTGTTGCGGCGTGCAGCCCGACCCAAATGTATCCTCACAATACAGGCCCTCGGCTTTACTCAGTCAGAATCTCATAAGCCCCTCGAGCAATAGTAAAATATAAAGCTTAGAATCAAATATCTTTGAAAATATCATTTAAAGTGTTCTAAACATAATAACATAGCTGAGTTTGAAAACGGTAAAAATATGGCATTATTGAGCATAAGTATGAAATCAAACAGTGAGAAGGATATCATTTAAAATCTCCTAAGGGTTCAAACAGTTGGTACGAAGCCCAAATGTGATATTTAGTCCAAAGTATAATAATATCGAACAATTAACTGTCAAATACGCAGTAGAATAGTCATTCGGAATGAACTAAGTCACAATCCTAAATGGTGCACGACCCCACGCTCATCATCTAGCGTGTGTTTCACCTCAATATAGCCTAACACTGTGTAATTCCGGGGTTTCACACCCTCAGGACCGCATTTAAAATCATTACTCACCTCGAACTAGCCCGAAAATCTACTCTACAACACGCTTGCCTCTCGAACCAACTTCCGAGTGCTCCAAATCTACCAAGTTCAGATTTTTATCATCAAATTATGCTAAATGAATGAATTCCAATTGAAAAATATTGATTTTAAGCACAAAATCCGAAATCAATCAAAATCCGATCCCCGGGCCCGCATCCTGGAACTAGACAAACTTTATACCAAAATGTTCTTCATCATCTTACGAGTCCGTAAATATAAAGAACTCAAAAATCGGAGTTCGTTTGACCCCTCAAATCATCCCTAGAAGGTCTCATAATCTCAAGCCCTAACTCCACCCTTTTCTACTGATTTTCATGTCTAAATCCATGTAATATCACATATTTAACTCAAAAATAGAAAGAAATCACTTACCTAGTGTTGCTTGGTAAAAATTCCTCCTTGAGATCTCCAAAATTGTCCAAGCCAAATGAAAGAAATAAATGAAATAGGCTAAAACTCGTGTTTAAAACAATCTGCCCAGCTTTCATCGACTTGTACCTTGCGCTATGCAGGTTGTACATCCTATTACTATTTCCCCCTGTTGTCCACCTTCTGTTAAAATGCCTATAACTCCTTGTGAAAATATTCAAATGACAAATAGTTTGAAGATTTAGAAACTAGACTCGAAGATCTTTCATTTGATAGGCTGTACACCATATAACTCTATATATTCCGAGATATGAGCTTCTAAAGTCAGCTCCATGCATCAGAAAAGTCTGTCGAAACTGCTCCACCAGCTATCTTCAATCGATCATAACTTTATGATAAAATATCTAAATCATGAATGGTTTAATGTTCTGGAAACTAGAATGCAAGATCTACAACTTTCATGTTTTACACATTTTCTGATTCCTTAAAGATTGCAAGATATGTGCTTCCAAACTCGATTCCTCGCATCAGAAATTTTCTGGTGAACAACTTAAGCTAAAAAATCTACAACTTTTCCAAAGCATGAAATAGTCCGTTTAACCACCCGAAACTCACCCGAGTCCACCGAGACCTCAACCAAATATGTCAACATATCCCATAACATCATTCAAACTTGTTCCAACCTTGGAACACTCAAAACAACATCACAACACCAAATTCGCATCGGATTCAAGCCTAAGAATTTCAAAATCTCCTAACTTACGCTTTTGATTAAAAAACCCTACCAAACCACGTCCGAATGGCCTAAAATTTTTCACACACATCCTAAATGATACAACGGAACTACTGCAACTGTCAAAATTTTATTTTGACCCCTATATCAAAATCTCACCTATCAACCGGAAAAAACCAAAAACTCAATTTCGCCAATTCAGGCCTAAATCTATTCCAGACCTCCAAGACACATTTCGATCACGCTCCTAAGTCCCAAATCACCTGAAGGAGCTAACCAAGTCATAAAAATTCCAATCCGAGATCATATACTAACAAGTCAAACCTTTCAAATTTGAAGCTTCAAACTGAGAACTGTTCTTCCAAATTCATTCTGATTACTCTAAAAACCAATACCAACGATTTACATAAGTCATAATACACTACACGGAGCAAGTCATGCCCGAGAACTGGCGAGCAAAGTGCAAAAGCTCAAAACGACCTACCGGGTCATTACATCCTCTCCTACTTAAACATACGTTCGTCCTCGAACGTGTCTAGAGTTGTTCCGAAACCCAACCAATCGCTGAATAACCTTACCACGCATATACCTGGGGGTGATCCCACGTCACCCTATCTCATATAGGTCCGCTAACACATTGTAACTGAAATTTTACAATCCAATCTAGCCCATAAACCATAGAACCACATTTCCACTTCTGAATAATCAATACGATCAAAATCTCATATTTATACTGTGAATAAGTCCGAACAAGCTGTAACAAACTATATGTGTAACCTCAGGTGCAATTACATGATATACCACATAACTCAAACATTGGTAGCGATAACTTCTAATCACAGCAACTGCACACAACAACCGAATATCAAATAGAAAAAACCTCTTATCAACTAAAGTCTCATTCCGTTACTTTCATATACTGCCAATGATAAATGAAACACACAATAAGCGATAGCCATTTCTCAGATCAACCATTCATGAAGCCATTTCTCCGTTGACAAAAACAATAGCAAATTTTTGAGCCAAACCTCGATATTATCCTTCCAACATGCTGAAATTGAATCAGTTTGTACTCATTTCAGATCCCAATGATCTCATCTAATCCAACACCACTACTCTGGTGACATGGCACATCAATACAATTTAAACGTACAACTTGTGCAATCTGTGCACTAATAAACAACAATCTGAATGTACTCCAATTATGAAGATGACTCGAACGAAAGGGCTGTACTACCAACTCACCAGTACCACCACAACAAAATGCTGAGAACCCATCACACGTTGTAAAAACAGAATACGTGAATCTAACCCTAAAGGTCATACCTCCACATAACTTCTCTGCAATGCGCGACCCTATCCAAACACTGGTCCACATGAAACACCTCAAGTCACTATGCTCAAAATCGACAACCACGTGCAATTTGATGTATGGAACCAAAGCAAATCATTATACCCACGATGAAGAAAATAACATACACCACACAAACCAAAAAGGACATAACCGATATGCTATTCACTGAGCAACACCCAATTACTCTTCCTGCTCGACTTCCACTATGAAACCCCAATAGAACCGCACCATATGTGCCTATAACCAACAAATCATAACGCCTCGCAACACAGAAAGGTAACTCATCGATCTCCCCAGATTACTGATAAGCTCAATAACAATCGAATCAACACATCCCTCAACATTAAATCTCGGAGCCAACCAAGCCGACTCAAGTTAGAACACACATCCACATTGGCCTGCCCACGAACCCCTTTAAGGAAACCCTGAAGATGCTCCTTCAACTCCTTTAACTCTACCGGTGCCATACGATACGGTTCCCAGCACCAAATCAATACCAAAATCAACAACCCTGTCCGATGAGATGCCCGACAGTAGGAAACACATCCGAAAGAATCCCTCATCACCGAAATGAATCAATGGTAGGAGTCTCTTCACTAACATCCATCCCAAAAACCCAAGTAAGAAAAACAATCCTTCCCAGCCATCCGCTGAATCTTCGAAATATAAAACCACCCTACAAGACCATAATCCGTCGAACTTCGCCACTCAGTCCGTGTCATTCTTGGCATAGCCAACATCGTCGCCTTAGCACAATAGTCTAAAATAATACGACACGGAAACAACCAGTCTATACCCAATATTCCTCACATCCTAACTTACCAAGCAACAAAAGATTCACTCGGGTCTCCAAACCCCGATAGTCACTACACAGTGCCAATACATGTGACCTACAACCACAACATAACCTGTTTATGAGAACTAACAGTCTCCCACTTCATATAGCACATGAATCGCCATATTCGATCCTATCTCCTCTGATATCACCTTTAACTTGATACTCCTTCTTACTATAACATCACGATTCCTCAACCCAGACTCACCACACGAGACCCAAGCATAATAACACATAGTCTAAGGCTCACAACCCGCTGAATACTCTTTTAAATGTTCCCAAAAGCACCACATTTCAAATACCTACCCTGAAAAGATTCTTGCGAATCTGAAGCCATTAACTTCCTAATACTAATGTATAGAATCTCATAATTGATATAGAAATGATACAAATATTGACACCCTCCAGCGCAAACCTCAATTCCTAGCCAAATCATACACTTGAAATTTTTCTAATTATTTCATGTACAATATTGAACACATTAGAACCATTGTCGAGAGTTATTTACTCTACTCAAACTGCAATTAGCCTGATCAAATGGACCGAACAACCAGTGCCTCATTAGCATTCCGACACCGCAGAATGTAACCTCATTCCAAAACAACCAAGCAACTTCCTGCTCTATGCACCAAGCATCTTTTACCAACAACAACTCAAGACATTCCGTGATTCTCACACACCTATGAAGCATACTATAACCTTTGTCAAGAATTTTCCTTTACTCGAGCCATCCTCAGTTTCAATCTCCGTAGGACATAACTGATTCACCCGTACGCCTCAACTGGAACTAACATAGCATATAACCGTGCAGTCAACTAATCAATAGCAGACCCCCCCACTTGGCTCGAAGCCATAGATCAAAACACACTCAATAACTCATAATGCTTATACTCTACTACTGCCATAATATCATAGTGATATTAAACTCGATCCTTCATAAACTCGTGAAACACCGACCATCTAGTACTTTAAATCTTCTACAAATCTCGCATTCACCTTGTAATAGTTATATCCACTCTCTTGAGAGACCCAAAATTTAAATTTCAACACGTATATTTCACTTGTAAATAAGATCTCCTAACAGACAATACAAGGATCACACAACTTCAGAACACTCCGCATGAGATAACCCACATGTTTTGCCTCAAATTAACATTTCTGTATACCTCCCACCATTATAATATTACGCAGTCGCTTGATCTTCCTGAGTCAGAACTCATACCGCAACATGAAATTTACTTCACTCCCAACTAGGAAACATGAAAAGGTTCTTCACACACCCATAACTCGGGGCTATGCCTCGAATCAAGATGGAAATCAAGCATCTAATAGTTATTCTATCCTCTAGCAGACCCTTCTTGTCGCTTCTAAATTATATGAATACATCTCACAGTCACATCACACTCATCACGTAACTATCCAGCCATCACTTCTACTAATAGGGGCTCTACCAAATATATAAGTTCAAAAACACGGCTCACATAATTAGCACCTCGGCGCTCAAGCTATAGGTAAAAATCCGGCCTCAAGTCCTCCAGACTGGCCCAACGTCAAACACACATAGATCACATCTCGCCCCTCGATCAGGGAATCACAAGCCATCAATGCATATCTTATACTGAGCGCTCACGCGTGTATACAAATGCGTGGAAGGAGTTTCAAGAGTTACTTTTCAAGCCGAATCAAGGACGCACGTTAAGAATTCAAGAATATGAAGCTTTTCCTAAAGGTTTTGCAGCCTCTCGAGGATAATACAGACATCTCCGTACCGATCCACGAGACTCTACTAATTCTACTCATGACTCATGAGACCTATGTAACCTAGGCTCTGATAGCAACTTTTCACGACCCTAAATCCCAACCAGATCGTCATGACGCTTCTCGTGAAGACAAGGCCAGCCGACATACCTCCAATTCACTTTAAACAACTAAAACAATAACTACTAAGTCTTTAATCAGATATAAAATCCCAAAATGAGCCTTTAACGGTATAATTTGCAGAAATAAAAACCAATATAGACCGATATCGGGGTGTCATCAGTCATGAGAATCTAGAACGATACTACCAGTCTAGGAGTCTACTCCACTACTACATAACAAAATCAAAAGGAAATAAAAAAGAGGGAGAATGCACTGGCTGCGAATCGCCAAGCAGCTACCTAGTAAATCTTCGAAGATCTGCTGGAACTATCAACCCTCAGTAGCAGGACCTGTACCGCCTGAATCTACACACAGAGGTGCAAGGAGTAAACTGAGTACTTCCAACTCAGTGAGTAATAAAAATAAATAAAGACTGAGCGATATAAAATCACGTTAAACACAACAGTAAACTATTAGAGGCATAACAAAACCAGTAAATATAATTAAGCAGTGAAATATCATAAACACCTTTTAAGAAGTCAAACAATATATAGAAAAACAACTAGAAATGGTAAACACATAAGAACTACCCCTCGGGCACGTTAACATCAGAACCAGCCCCTCGGGCAATATCACAGAACCATACCAGCCCATCGGGCTATATCTCATATCTCAACGGGAACTCGCGCTCACTTGGGGTGTGCAGACTCTTGGAGGGGCCCATTATGGTCCAAGCGCAATATCAAGCCATCTCGTGGCATCATCAACAGGCTCTCCGCCTCATACCAATATCAAGCCACCTCATGCCGTAGAATCTCAGGCTCTCGACCTCATTAAGATAATTAGTGTATCACTAATGCGGCGTGCAGCCCGACCCAAGGGTATCCTCACAATACAAATCCTCGGACTTACTTAGTTGGAATCTCATAAGCCCCTCGGGCAACAGTATAATATGAAGCTCAGCTCAAATATCTTTGAAAATATCATTTAAAGTGTTTTAAACAGAATAACATAGCTGAGTTTGAAAACGGTGAAAATATGGCATGACTGAGCATAAGTATGAAATCAAACAGTGAGGAAAATATTATTTAAAATCCCCTAAGGGTTCAAACAGTTGGAATGAATCCCAAATATGATATTTAGTCCAAAGTATAATAATATCGAACAATTAACTGTCAAATATGCAGTAGAATAGTCATTCGAGATGGACTAAGTCACAATCCCCAATGGTGCACGACCTCACGCTCGTCATCTAGCGTGTGTCTCATCTTAATATTGCCGAATGCTATATAATTCCGGGGTTTCATACCTTCAGGACAACATTTAAAATCATTACTCACCTCAAACTAGCCCGAAAAGCTACTCTGCAACACGCTTGCCTCTCGAACCAACTTTCGAGTGCTCCAAATCTACCAAGTTCAGATTTTTGTCATCAAATTATGCTAAAAATATGAATTCCAATTGAAAAATATCGATTTTAAGCATAAAACCTGAAATCAGTCAAAACCCGACCCCCGGGCCCGCATTCTGGAATTAGACAAACTTTATACCAAAATGTTCTTCATCATCTCACGGGTCTGTACATATAAAGAACTCAAAAATTAAAGTTTGTTTGACCCCTCAAATCATTCTTAGAAAGTCTCATAATCTCAAGCCCTAACTCCACCTTTTGCTACTGATTTTCATGTCTAAATCTATGTAAGATCACATATTTTACTCAAAAATAGAAAGAAATCACTTACCTAGTGTTTCTTGGTGAAAATCCCTCCTTGAGCCCTCGAAAATCGTCCGAGCCAAATGAAAGAAATGAAAGAAAACTCTGTGTTTAAAACAATCTGCCCAGGCTTCATCGAGTTGTATCTTGCGCTGTGCAGGTTGTACATCTTATTACCATTTTTTCCTGCTATACACCTTCTGTTAAAATGACCATAACTCCTTGTGAAAAATCCAAATGACAAACAGTTTAAAGATTTAGAAACTAGACTCGAAGATCTTTCATTTAATAGGTTGTACACCATATAACTCTGTATATATTTCGAGATATGAGCTTCTAATGTCGGCTCCATGCATCAGAAAATTCTGTCCAAACTACTCTACCAGCCATCTTCAATCGATCATTACTTTATGATAAAATGTTCAAATCATGAATGATTTAACTCTTTGGAAACTAGAATGCAAGGGCTACAAATTTTATGTTTTGTAAATTTTCTGATTCCTTATAAATTGCAAGATATGAGCTTTCAAATTTGACTCATCGCATCAGAAATTTTCTGGTGAACAGTTGAAGCTCAAAAATCTTCAACTTTTCAAAAGCATGAAATAGTCCGTTTAACCACCCGAAACTCACTCGAGGCCACCGGGACCTCAACCAAATACGCCAACATATCCCATAACATCATTCAAACTTGTTCCTACCTTCGAAACGCTCAAAACAATATCACAACACCAAATTCGCATCGAATTCAAGCCTAAGAATTTTAAAATCTTCTAAATTACGCTTTTGATAAAAAAAAAACCAACCAAATCACGTCCGAATGACCTAAATTTTGTACACACATCCCAAATGACATAACGGAACTACTGCAACTCTCAGAATTCCATTCCGGCCCCTATATCAAAATCTCACCTATCAACCGGAAAACGCCAAAAACTCAATTTCGCCAATTCATGCCTAAATTTACTCTGGACATCCAAAACACATTCCGATCATGCTCCTAAGTCCCAAATCACCTAACAGAGCTAACCAAATCATAAAAATTCCAATCTGAAACCATATACTAACAAGTCAAATCTTTCAAATTTCAAGCTTCAAATTGAGAATTGTTCTTCCAAATTAATTTTGATCACCCTAAAAACCAATACCAACGATTTACATAAGTCATTATACACTACACATGTCAAGTCATGCCCGAGAACTAGAGAACAATGTGCAAAAGCTCAAAACGACCGGTCGGGTCGTTACAGTTTCCTTGTTTCTTAATCGCTACAATTGTAAAAAAAACTGTATCCACCTTAAATATTTTCTTAATATTCCTTTTCTTATACTATAGAACATAATGCATATATTCTTTTGTATTCATGCATTTTAAAAATTCAAATTCATAAATTTTGAATAGCTTTTTCTTATAAATAATATTTATTACGATTACTGTAAAGTCTAATTTTTTAGCAATGTTGCAATGCATAAATTAGAAAAGTAAAGCTCTTGTACTCTATACCTAGTAAAGGCGTCTTGCATAAAATGACACAGATACAGCCGTAAGTTTAAGACGGTTTTCATTTTACTCTTTTCATCTTTAACAACTTAGAGAGAGAGAGAATTGGTCAAAAGATTCTTTTATTTTCTCATACCCAACTTAAAACATGTAAAACAAAATAGTTCTGTCATCTCGAATTGGGGTGTTTCTCACAATTCACATTCTCCGTGGAATTTGTGAGGAAATAAGTTTTCTTTTTTTTGTCTTTTCCCTCACAATTATGAAGCAGCGAGTACTGACTAAATAAAAAAAGTTGTGGCTTAGAGAGTGTTCGGCAAAGCTTATAAGTTGATTAAACTGGCTTATAAGCACTTTTCACTTTATCTACGCGTTTGGTAAAATTAAAAGTTCTTATAAGCCAAAAATAAGTCAAAAGCAATAAGTTGATCTTCCCCAACTTATCAAGTTTCAGCTTATAAGCACTTTAGATTTGACCAAAATATTTACTATTCTATCCCTAAAATACTTCTTTTTAAAACAAAACTCTTTGTATAGCCAAATTTTTATCTACTTATTATTAATTTCAGGACTTTTATCCAAACACATAATTGTTTATTTTTTAAATTAGTTTCAGCACTTGAAAGTGCTTTTCAGCACTTATGCCTCTAAAAGCCTGTTTTGCCAAACTTTTTTTTGGCCAAAAGTGCTTTTTTTTGTCAAAAGTATTTTTGACCAAAAATTGAGGTGTTTGGCCAAGCTTTTGGAAGAAAAAAAAGTGCTTTTGAGGATAAGCAGAAGCAGAAGCAGAAGCAGAAGCAGAAAAAAGTAGCTTCTCTCCAAAAGCATTTTTTTAGAAGCACTTTTAAGAAAAATACACTTAGAAGCAGTTTTTAAAAGCTTAGTCAAACACTAATTACTGCTCAGAAGTGCTTTTCAAACTAATTAGCCAAACACAAACTGCTTCTCACTAAAAATACTTTTGAGAAAAGTATTTTTGAAAAAAAGCACTTATTGTTATAAAACAATAAAAGAAGAAGAACAATATTGCAGAGCAAAGTAGAGAAATAGGGAATTCTTATTGATATGGGATGAATTACAATGAAATAGAACCCTCTATTTATAGGGAGAGGTTGACTTAGCCACCAAGTAATAAGCCCTAGAATCTCTCTAAATATAGACATTCACCATAAATAAAATTCTATTTATATCACCCCCTCCCCCCCGAATGTCTATTCAATGATAATGTGCCTCGTTAAAAACTTAACTAAAAGAAAACCCAATGGGAAAAAATTCTAGAAAAGGAAAAAGAGTACACATATCTAATAATACGCCTTTTGGTTGCCTCATTAAAAACCTTGCAAGGAAAACCCAGTGGGACAAAATCTTGTAAGGAAAAGAGAGTGCAACGCGCATTAACTCCCCCTGATGAGAGCATCAATTCACATCCTTGAGCATTTGCATTCCAATCTTGTGCACCATCTTCAAAAGATCTTTGGTAGAGATTTGATGAACAAATCAGCCATATTAACTTGAATGAATATATTGTACCTTGAAATCATCATTCTTGATAGGTATATAATGTCTTCATATAATGCAGCGGAATGGCTTTTCAATATCTCCATAGAGATTCACGCTATGATATTATCATTCTTATAATCATAGCAAGATACATATATGCACAAATTGCAATGAGGATGTGATACTTCAAGATCAAGAATTGTATATGCTTCAAGCAATTTAAATCCTTCATGGATTGTCATATAAGCCATATAATAGACTTTAGATGCATATCAAGTTTTCATGTCATGCTAGACATATAAGATATTGAAAACTGTTTGCACATATCATTGACTTTATACTTTCAAGTATTTGAACTACATGTTCAAAATTGCATGTCTTTCATATGAATTCAAATTATACTTGAATTGTGGCTCTTCCATTTGGCCAATATTTTTGTGTCTATTTTCGATAGACTTAATATCTTCATCTATCTTAGCGCTGTGATAGATGTTGTCGACAAATATTTTATATCGGTTCCAATATTTTTTCATAACGACATAACATAGAGATCTTTTCATTCATATATTCAGGTACCTGAATCTCTCATTAGATTTTATGAAGTGTTATGTTATGTGATCTTCTAGATCACTTGCCTCCTTTATTATGATCATTTGCTCATCTTCTTTGGCAAAAAGTTTATTTGAAACCGATTTGTCTATATGCTTTAAACGTACTATAGACTTCGTCCTTCTAGGGCTTCATAGGAACATTTGCAATGAGAATATAGTTACTTTCTTCGGGTCAGCAAATGCATCAGGCATGCTTTGTAATATATTGCAAATGAATTATCATTTTATGAAATTTAGGTTCATATTATCTTATTCGAGGATCTATATGAACAAATGATAATTCATTCCACGTAACTTTTTCTCAACTGTTTATCATGTCTCCCCCTCATGTTAGAAAAACTAACTTGTTTCCTCAACTTTGAGAACTCATCTTTGTGCGTTATGGTGTTAATCAAAATATACACCGTACAACAATAATGATAAGATGGAATTATTTGGTTCCTAACCCTAAACCACTTGTGAGGGGAGAAAATAATATACTTTCGTGTATAACGTATATCAAACTGATATATATAACTTTGTTCTCATAAGCAAAAATTTAGCTATTAAGTGGAGGCACTCAATAATTCATTTTGCTAAACCAACTGTGATGTAAACCAGCTTATCAAGAAGAACTATCTTGAATAAAAAATCTGAAAATTATGCTCTATATTAAATTATTGAGCAAGTTACCTCGCAAGCACCAGGTTGCGAATCAATAATAATTGCACATGTAACCATCTCATAAATGCATCTTATGTGGTATACATGGCAGGTGAATGAGTCCATATTCACCTTTGATATTTCCAGCATTCATGGGATTCAATCTCAATTTTAATTGGTCTACTAATTAATAAGAACAAGCAATGTAAGAGAATTCATAAAGAACTTTCTAGTTGTTTAATATTTACCTATGTGAATTCTCTTTTATTTTTGCACATCATATTTAAATTGATATGGCTAAACCAATTATGCCAACTGAATAAATTATCAATATTGATAAACTTCATATTTGTACCATGATGTGTACAATTATGAATAAACTCCAAGTTTATTATGATATGAGTTTTATATCAATAAAATATTGACTTCATTGTGGTCTTCTTTTGTTTATGTAGTACAAATTGAAGAATAAAGCGGGTAGCTTTGTACATACATATTACCCTGCTACAAGTTGTAGTAATAGAAAATATTAAATCTTTCCTTTATTTATAGTCTCAATATAATCAACCGCTTTTGCGAATACTTTTGAAATTGAATATGTTTGGTAATCAATTGTGTTTCTCCAAATCAATGGTAATTGGCTCTTCCCGAGCTCTCAATTAATTTTGTGCTACCACATATTCATCAACATCCATATGGTCATATATCTCTTTCAAGAAGAAAGTTATACCATTATGGTCATGGCCAAAATTATATGCAAGATATGTTTCTTGCATTATTGTTGTCCTTTAATAATCACATTGTCAAAATATTTTGGCGTACAATAGGTACGTGACCAATGATCATTCATGCCATAATAATGACATTATTTTCTTATATCATTTCAAACCTCATTCTAGAGGTGAGTGTGATATATTCACTACCACTAGCACGTTCATATTCCTTGGATAATGAATATGTATTCATAAATCAGATGTTGTCACATTCACATCATGAATGGACCATAATCATCTATATGTGCTTTATAAAATCTCATGTAAAATCGATGACAAATATTACTTTCACATAGTGAAGGATTATTTTGAGAATCCTTATTATTCTCAGTATCACAATGAGGACGATTATAATTTTGTCTATTGCCACGTCCACATCCATTGATACCTTCATAGTAATAATTTTGTCTTCTTTCAGACTTATCACATACTGCTATCACATTCTCTAAAGGGAATGAGAATGTAGCAAATTCAATGGGATGGGTTTTCAATTCTTTGCCCACAATCATACATGAATTTAATCATAGCAAGGGATAGAAATTTTACCACTTTTGGTGGTTATAATTTCTTTCAAACTCCATTAGAGTTGCAAACAAAATTAATTGTCTTTGCTTGTATTTAAAATCAAATTATAGAATGTAAAGAATTTGAAAGAGAAAAGTAAAATACTTACCTGAAATCCAGAATTTAATCATGAAGGAAGTTCATAGAATAATTGACAATCATTATTCTCAATCTCAAAGCTTCTACTCAATTGGTTAGAGTCTCGTGCTGTGCTGATAACGTGTTATAAAATAATAAAAGAAGAAGAACAATATTGCAGAGCAAAGTAGAGAGAGAGAGAATTCTTATTGATATGGGATGAATTACAATAGAATAGAACCTTCTATTTATAGGGAGAGGTTGACTTAGCCACCAAGTAATAAGCCCTAGAATCTATCTAAATATAAATATTTACCATAAATAAAATTCTATCTATAACACTTATCAAAATAAACTGATTTTTGCAGCTTGGCAAAACGGACTATAAATAAGCTGAGCCAAACGGACTCTTATCTAAAACGAAAAGGACAGAGCATTATTAGGAGACAAAGGTATTGAATAGCGTACACGTGAGATGACTTTAATCCGCAAGAATTTGAGTCTTGAAATTTGTGGCCCAATTAAACAGAGTCGGCTACTTGTCATTTTCTACATACGTAAGAACCCCACTCCAATTACCCTACCAAAAGAAATAAATAGAAAAATTCGATAACGTGCTCATGCTCAACTATATAGATAGGCTACTGAATTTTTAAAAGCTACATTGCAATTAAAAATAGATATAATTCTTTCATTCTTAACCAATCTTAAGTTCAAATTTTTTTAAAATGAAAATAAATTATTAGAAGCATCGGATAGAAAACGAATTAAGGTTGTAATCCCAAGAAAGAAACATGAAATAGTAAATTCTTTAAAAGTGGCAAATTCGGTCATATTTACTTAATTATATACATTTGTTTAGTAAAATTTCATTTAAGAAAGGTGTTTTTACTTTGAGATTACTTTAACACTTTATTATTGGTAGACTGTCTTTTCTATTTGATTGGAGAAACATGTGAGACTCATTATTTATAGGTTGGTATTTTTTTACTTCTAAATGTCACCGACAATAATGAGGAGTTAAGTTAAAACCTATCGTTGTATGTGCTTTACATAATTCTATGTCATTGAACTTATATTTTAAGAGAGTATTCAATGTGGAAAAGCTAGAAAAGAAAAAAGGACGTCTAATTCGTGATAAGTTCATTCCATATAATGTTTTATTGAGCAAGTTCCTATCAATTTTATTTTACTTAAAAGCAACTCAAAGAGGGGAAGAAAAGAAAATGAGAGAAACCCCCCAAAAAAGAGTAGTACATGAGTTTAAACGATTTTGGTGTTAGTTTTGAGCTTTCTCACATGTCAATCAAGAAAGAGACATGTTGCAAGCACCACCAAAAGAAGCTTTTGTGATTGTTCGTAACTTAAACTCTATTTGGCGAAACTTCTCCAAATATTTTTTTTCTATTTTTTTTTTCTTTTCAAAATTAAAGTGTTGGTCAAGTTTTTAGAAGAAAAAAAAAAGTATTTTTGAGTAGACCCAAAATTACTTTTGAAAAATATATATTTAAAAATACTTTTAAAAGCTTGGCCAAACACTAATTGTCGCTCAGAAGTATTTTTCAAATTAATTAGCCAAATACAAACTATTTCTCATCAAAAGTATTTTTCAGAAAAATAATTTTTCAAAATAAGTTAATTTTTTAAGTTTGGCCAACATGCTATTTGATTTAATTCAAAAAGGTGTTAAGACCTTTTTCTTTTTCTTTTTTTGGTTAAGCGAATGCATATTATAACTAAAACAAACTACTCGTTAGGGTGTACAAAATGAGTGTTTATGGGTGGGTACACGAGACCTCCCCTCTACCAGACTATTGTTAGCAATATTACAATCTATTGTTTTCCTTTCAAATACAGTTCCTGCGATGTCTGCCCAAAATACATGATTGACAAACACCGAAGGAACTGTTTTTACAAAAATATCTTCATTTTTTTTCCTCGTGCCTTCCTTTGCCAGCATGCCAGCAACTTTGTTGGTCTTCCTGTAGCTATGCTTCACCACCACGGCGCCTAGTCTTTGGACAGTTGACCCGTATTCATGAATAAGTGAGTCAAAATGTAGGTTTTCATTTATTAACATTCTAATTACCTCTGTTGAATCGGTGTTTATTTCTAAAGGTGTGAGCTGCCTTTCTTCTGCTATTTGCAGTCCTTTTAGGAGTGCTAGTAATTATGCTTGAGTGTTAATGGCGTATTGGATTGAGCCCATGTATCTCAGTATCCAGTTTCCACTTGCATTTTTGAAGACTCCTCCCAGCCCTCCCCTTCCAGGATTCCCTGTTGCAGCTCCATCAGTGATAAGCTTATAGGAGTTGTTGTTTGGTGGCTCCCATTTTACCCAGATATTCTTTTTATTTTTGGGTTCTTTATCTAGCATCATAGGTTTCCTCCAATTGCAGTGTTTTGCAAATAGAGTTTTTGCCCAAAGTGTTGTGGGATTTTGGTAAAGCCTCCAAGCAAGGCCTGAGTGTTGGGCTTTATTTTTCAACTCAGCTTTCTGAATTCCCAGCCCCCTTATCCTTAGGCTTTGTTACTGTGTCCCAATAGACCAAGTGCATTTTTTAGTGGTAGTAGTGCCCCAGATGAAGTTCCTCTGAACTTTATCAATCTCTTTGATTGTTTTTGCTGGCAGCTTGATGTATTGCATGATATGATTGGGGATTGAGTTTAGGGATGCTTTTGCCAGTGTGATCCTTCCAATCATGTTAAGCATGCTTGTTTTTCACCCAGCTATTTTTGAGTGGAGATTATCAATAATGAACTGAAAGTCACTATGAGTGGGTCTTTTGTGGAAAATTAGGAACCCCAGATACTTTCCAAAGTTTACTGAGGCTTTTATTGAGAGAGTGTTTGAAAAGAGCTCCATTTGATGAGGTTGGCAGTTGTCACTGAAGCATACTTTTGACTTAGTGAGATAGATCTTTTGGCTAGATGCCATATTGAAAAAATTGAGAGTATTATGATTGTATTGTAACTTAATTGGTTTGCAGTTGCAAAAAGGGTTAGATCATCAGCAAAGAAGAGATGGGATATTTTTGGGCCACTTCTGCTGATGCTGATGGGGTGACATTCCCCCTGCAGGACATTATTGTCAATGTCTCTGGAAAGTCTTTCCATACACGTTATAAACAGGTAGGGGAAAAGGTATCACCCTGCCTAATGCCCCTTGTGGGCATGAAAGGGGTTGTTTGCTCTCCATTGACAATTACAGAGATGGTGGAGGAGCGGACACAGGACATGATGAGGTTGTTGGTTGTGCTTGAAAATTTGAAAGCATGGAGAGTTTGCTTAATGAAAGACCATTCTAGTCTATCAAAAGCCTTCTCTAGATCAATCTTTAAGATCATACTACAGGATTTTCCCCTCATTTTTCCAAAGTGGGAGATGTACTCTTGGACTATGATGGCATTGTCTGAAGCTTTCCTGTTGGAGAGGAAGCTGGCCTGGCTAGGCCAATGATTTGGGGGAGGTAAGGCTTAATTCTATTGACAATAATTTTTGTTACTATCTTGTAGACAGTATTATATAAGCCTATGGATCTGAAATTTTTTATCCTTGTGGCTTGAGAGAATTTTGGAATGAGGCACAGAAAGGTTTCATTCATGACTGGGTCCATAGTTGATGTCGAGAAACAACTTTTACAGAAATGGATGACATCCTTACCAACTATGTTCTGGTATTTTTGATAGAAGAAAGTGTGAATGACATCTGGCCCAGGAGCTTTGAAAGGCTTGAAGGAGAAGATGACATTCTTAATTTCACTATCCCTTGGAGGCATCCCAATTATTGTTTGCGGAAGAGGCAATGACCCTGAATTTCAGGGGAGGATAAGCCATTCTGAGACTGGGGAAGGGAAGGAGTGTAGAGATCTTGGAAGAACTTTGAGATTGCTTGCTTGATCTCCCTATCCTCCAACATCCACTGACTAGAGTCATTTTAGAGGGAAAGAATTTTATTTCTTCTTTCTTCTATTTAAGGTGGAGGACCTTATATAAGACCTTTTCCTCGTTCCATCTGAAATCCAACTAAATGAAGTCATTTTTCGACCTCTTCCTCATTCCATCTGAATTAATCCAACTAGAGTCATTCGGTTAATACTATTTCATTTAACTTGATGTGTCATAGTTTGCTTCTTTTCAATAAAATTGCGCTTAGTGAAGTTTGTATGTGGTCAAATTTGGCCCTCAACGTCTCTAATCCGAAGGGTACGCCCAGTGAAGCATACGCTTGTTAAAGTAAGGGTACGACTTAGACGTAATGACGAAGGCGACGCCGGTTAATACCTGGCACCCTCGTTAGGAGGACGTCAACTACGTTTTGTACTTTTTTAATTATTTTAAAGAAGGTCTCTTGTTATATAAAGGGGACCTTCCCATTTTAAAGAGGCATCAGTGTTATTCTCGAATAATACAACTCCCTCATTTTAACCTATTCTCTCTCTACCTCTATCTCTAACAATCATCTTCTCTTGAGTTTATGTTATCATCTCACAATAGTAGATCTACAACAATAACTTTACTTTTTCATATCTAGGATTATTATATTTGATTACGATTTACCCTTTTCAAATTTTTGATTGTTTCCTAGCTTACAAAGTATATTACTAACTTTTGAGCAAAATAATTTGGCATCGTTTGTGGGGATTTCGAGAATCAAAATCATAGTATCCACCTAGAGATCAACCAACTACTTTTCTCTTCACCACACGAAAATAAAAGATGGCCAAAAATAATACAAGATCAAAAGCTATAGCGGGTGTCATAGCCAATCTCCTCGGTCCTCTCAACGAGGCTTGTGACGATGGCATTCCGAATGCAACCCCCAGCATCACACCAGGTGCAGAGATCTCATCTCCCCCATCCGAAGATCTGACGATCTTGAACGAAAAAGGAGCTTCCACGTCTGCTGCTAAAGAAGCGCCCTCGGTGGTTAAAAAGCTACTGGAAGAGTGGCTAACAAACACCCTAAGTGGCTTGGTCGAGAAATCACCGCAAAACAACATCAGGCGTGTACCAACAATAAGCACCACTGCTGCCATGGGCGAACCTGAGGTTACACGAGTAAATGACCAACCCATCGAGGCACAGACCAACGATGGTACGCTAACAACCATCCTAAAGAATATGGAAGAAATGGAAAATGAAAATAAGGCACTCCACGACCAAATGAAGGAACACCAGGAGAGATTCGACAAGATCCTCGGAGCCCCTAAGTTGCTACCAAAACGCGACGTGGGAAGGTTCGTAGAACAACCATACACTGAAGAAGCTTCTCCTTACTCTATCCCAAAGACCTTCAAGATGCCTCCCTACCTGAGGGTGTACGACGGAACCACAGATCCCGAGGATCACCTGATCCACTACGTCACTGCTGTGAAGGGCAACGATCTATCAAAAGAACAGGTACCGTCAGTACTGCTGAAGAAATTTGGCGAGACGTTGACAGGAGGGGCCTTGACATGGTACTCTCAGTTACCAGCCAAGGCGATATCAACATTCGAAGAAATGGCGGATAAGTTCGTCACCGCTCATGCGGGTGCGAAGAAAGCAAAAGCAAGGGTCAACGACATCTTCGCCATCAGTCAAACCACAGGAGAAGGGCTCAGGGACTTCCTAGCCAGGTTTAATAGGGTAAGGATGAGCCTGCCAAACGTATCAGAAGGTATGGCAGTCGCCGCTTTCCAAAACGGGCTAAGCAGGAACGGTTCCAGGGCGACCAAGAAGCTGCTGAGCCGCCTCATGAAATATCCCCCTACCACATGGGAGGAGATCCACAACGCCTATTGCACCGAGGTACGAGCGGACGAGGATGATCTTAATGGGCCGACCCAACGGCTAACAGCGATACACTCAGAAATAAGGAGAGATTGATGCAATGAAGGACGGCGAGAACAACTCCCATGCTCCAACAGAGACCGACATCAGCCATACACCAGATCCTCCCATCCGCCACCAAGACATACAGACGCGTTACAGCGACACGTTGTCCCACTCCGAAACGAAAAAGGTACGCCCCCTTATTATCCGCCCATAACTTTTGTGTGTCTCCTTCAAAAATAGTGTACGCACTGGAGAAGCTAGGCACCAAGGTGCAGTGGCCGCAGAAGATGAAATCAGACCCCGCCACGAGGAAATCAAACGTCCTATGTGAGTTTCATCAGGAGCGGGGATACAAAATCGAAGACTGCATAGGACTACGGCAGGAAGTGGTCAGGATGCTAAACCAGGGATACCTGAGGGAATTACTCAGCGACAAAGGGAAAATCAACTTTGCACACCGGACGGGAACAACCCCGCGGGCCGCCAAAGCCATCTTCCCCAACGCGCATGATAAACATGATCGTCGGAGGCAACGATGGCTAAGTGATCAATCACGTCAAATTCGCCAGCACACACAGATTGAAGCGGACTATCGCCCATGAACGGTATGATGACTTCGAATATAGTATCACCTTCGATAAGTCTGATGCCGATGGTTTGTCTTTCCCTCGTTATGATGCTTTAGTTATTACTTTACGTATCGCTGATACGGATGTTAAAAGGGTCATGATCGACGATAGAAGCGGCGCCTGTATTATCCACCCAAGGGTCCTCGTACAAATGCGGCTCGAGGATAGGGTAATACTGCGCTGCATAACACTAACTGGTTCCAACAATGCAGTGGAACGGACATCCGGAGAAATAACACTACCTGTCTTAGTGGGAGGAGTCACGCTAGAAACAACTTTCCACGTGATGAACCAAGAAACGGCGTACAACGTCATCATAGGACGCCCATGGATACATGCCATGCGAGCGGTCCCTTCAAGCCTTTACCAAGTGATCAAATTCCCTACCCCATAGGGAGTGTTCAACATTAGGGGCGAGCCACGCACCGCGCAGGATTGCTACAAAATAACTCAAGATTACGCCCACACCCAACAACTGAAGGGGGCGAGTGCGGAGACATAGCAATTAGCCGTGTCAGGGACTGATGTCGACCCGAAAACGGATGCCATTAGAGAGCCCGACGTCGTGGAAGCCTGTAAAGCAACGGTCGAAGATCTCGACCCAGTCCAATTGGACGACACCGACCCTACAAAGAAAGCCTACATCGGGCATGACCTCGTCGACCCAAGTAAGTATCATGAATTCCTAACTGGCCATGCATACCTATTTGCTTTGTCCCATGTAGATATGCCAGGAATTCTGCGAGACGTCGCCACCCACAAGCTGAACGTTGGCCCACTACATCCGTCCGTGTGGCAAATGAGAAGGAAATTCAACGCCGCCATCAATGTGGCGGTTAGCGAGGAGGTAGACAAACTACTGGCCAACGATTCCATCAGAGAATCGAAATACCCCCAGTGGGTCGCCAATGTCATCATGGTCAAAAAGAAAAATCGGAGATGGAGAATGTGTGTGGATTTCACTGATCTGAACAAGGCATGTCCGAAGGATTCATTCCCACTACCCCATATCGACTAGTTGATCGACGCCACCGCGGGATATGAACTGCTGAGCTTTTTAGACGCCTACTCCGGCTACAACCAAATCATGATGGCCGATGAAGACTAGGAGAAAACAACTTTCATCACCCACCAAGGGACATACTGCTACAAGGTAATGCCCTTCGGGCTAAAAAATGCAGGAGCTACGTACGGGAGATTGCTCACCAGAATGTTCAAGGAACAACTCGGTAGGACCATAGAGGTCTATATCGACGATATGCTGGTAAAATCGGCGAAGAGAGAAGACCACGTCAACCACCTGACGGAGGCCTTCGAAATACTAAGGCGGTACGGGATGAAGCTGAACCCCGAGAAATGCCCCTTCGGCGTAGCCTCGGGAAAAGTTTTGGGGTTTCTCGTGTCCTAATGAGGCATCGAGGTCAACCCGGAACAAATTAAAGCGATAGATGCAATACCTGAGGTTCTGAGCAGCAAAAAACAGGTACAAAAGTTGACGGGGCGAATAACCGCCCTATCCAGATTCATCTCACGGTCCTCCGACAGGTGCCATAAATTTTTCAATATGTTAAGAAAAGACAACGGATTGCACTGGAACGAAGAATGTGTCGAAGCCTTAAGAAAATTGAAGGCGTATCTATCTTCGCCACCACTTCTAGCAAAAGCAAGCCCGGGCGAACTCCTGCTGGGATATCTAGCCGTCTCTGAGGTAGCCGTCAGCGCAGTCCTGGTCCGCGAAAACGAAGGTACGCAATTTCCTATTTACTATATTAGCAAAACCTTAGTGGACGCCGAAACACGGTATCCGCACCTTGAAAAATTAGCCCTGGCATTGGTCGTAGCTTCACGAAAGCTCCGACCCTACTTTCAATGCCACCCCATAAAAGTAGTGACGACCTTCCCACTGAGAAGCGTCCTACATAACCTGAATTATCGGGCAGACTCGCCAGATGGGCTATAGAGCTCAGCGAGCACGACATCTCGTATCACCCGAGAACCGTCATTAAGTCGCAAGTACTTGCCGACTTTATAGCCAATTTCAGCGCAGAAATACTGCCAGAGGCGGAATTGGAGGCACGTCGTACCCCCTCCAATACCAACTTATGGACTCTGTACACCGACGGCGCCGCTAATGCCTCGGGATCAGGACTGGAACTCGTTCTTGAGGTCCCTACGGGAGAAATAATTCGCTAGTCCGTGCGGTGCCCCAAAATGACTAACAACGAGGCCTAGTACAAGGCCGTTATTGCAGGTATAAAACTAGCCATCAAATACGGGGCTCGACAACTCGTCCTCCACTGCGACTCCCAACTCGTAGTGAACCAGGTCACTGGGACTTACCAAATCAAGGAGTAGAGATTGCAGAAATACCGGTCAGAGATCCGCAGACTAATGGCTGAGCTCGACGAATGCCGTTTCGAACAAATTCCAAGGGGGCGGAACGTCGAAGCAGACGGCCTGGCAAAATTGTCCGTAGCCACTAAAAACTTCGATAGAGAAAGCGTGGTCACCCTCCTCCATTCAGCCATCGATCACACTGAGGTATTTTCCTTAAATTTGACTTGGGACTGGCACAACCAATTTGTATCATATCTGTAGGATGGCACACTTCCACTCGACAAAAAAGAAGCGAAGAAGCTCCGCGTACGGGCCGCTAGGTATTGCCTGATAGACCGCGAGCTTTACAAAAGGACGTTTGGCGGACCCCTAGCCAAGTGCCTAGGGCTGTAACAAATGGGACCAGTACTAGAAGAGGTACAGGAGGGTCTCTGCGGCGCCCATACAGGCAACCGCGCCCTCGCACGCTGCATAATATGAGCCGGTTATTATTGTCCCACCATGAAGAAGGAAGCAGCGGAATACGTTCGCCAATGCGAGCAATGTCAAAAAATACGCCCCCATGATACACCAACCAGGAGAGCCTCTCCACTCAGTTACTTCCCCATGGCCTTTCATCAAATGGGGAATGAACATAGTCGATCCCCTACCAGCGGGACGAGGAAAGGTACGATTTTTATTAGTTTTAACTGACTACTTCTCCAAGTGGGTGGAAGCAGGTGCGTACGCCCAAATACGCGAACAGGAAGTCATTGCCTTCATATGGAAGAATATCATCTGCCGCTTCGGCATAACCAAACAAATTAGCTGTGACAACAGATGACAATTTGTCGGTCAAAAGACAACAGAGTTCTTCGACAAGTGGCATATTAAGCGAATACTCTCCACGCCATACCACCCCGCCGCCAACGGCCAAGCAGAGTCTTCCAACAAAGCAATACTGAACATACTGAAAAAGAAACTCAAAGAAGCCAAAGGGCTATGGTCCGAGCTACTACCGGAAGTATTGTGGGCGCACCGGACCACACCAAAATCCTGTACAGGAGAAACACCATATTCACTGGTCTACGAAACCGACGCAGTTATACAGTCAAAATCGGCGAACCTAGCTTGAGATATTCGCATTCCAGCGGAACAGAGAACGACGCAAACATGCTTCGAGACCTCGAAGAGGCCGAGGAAAGAAGGGAAATGGCCCACATAAGAATGATGGCCCAGAAACAACAGGTCGAAAGGTACTACAACAAAAGAACCAAAGTAAGATCACTCAAAGTGGGAGATTACGTCCTCAAGGCCAAAATATTGGCATCAAAAGACCCAAGCGAAGGAAAATTGGGCACCAATTGGGATAGACCTTACAAGATTACAGCAGCAGCAGGTAAAGGAGAATTTCAACTAGAAACAATGGAAGGAAGAACTCCCCAAAACAATTGGAACGTCGCCCACCTCAAGTATTTCCATTTCTAAAAGGCGTCTCCCGAGTCGCACTCTTTTTCCCTTACCCGAGTTTTGTCTTAATTGGGTTTTCTCGGGAAGGTTTTTAACGAGGCGATAGAGGGGACACCTGGACATATTTGCGGAACGAGTTTATCATACCAGCCACTCCATCAGCTCTCCTAGCTAGCATAACAAAGGGACTGACTAGCATGATCTAAAATGTATGAATGGCCACGGCCATCTCCAATGTATGAACGGCTACGACCATCTCCAATGTATTAACGGCTACGACCATCTCCAATGTATGAACGGCCATGGCCATCTCCAATGTATAAACGTCTAAAGCCATATCCAATGTATGAACGGCTACGACCATCTCCAAAGTATGAATGACCACGGCCATATCCAATGTATAAACGGCTACGACCATCTCAAATGTATGAACGACTAAAGCCATCTCCAACGTGCAAATGGCTAAGGCCACCATCGTCGATAAGTCTACCCAGCTTGACTGCGACAAACGAAGTAACTCGACGACAGTCAATGTCACGTATATGGCCAAAGCCATATCCAACGTGCAAATGGCTAAAGCCACCGTCGTCGATAAGTTGACCCAGCTCGACTGCGACAAACGAAGTAACTCGACGACAGTTAAAGTCACGTATATGGCCAAATCCATCTCCAACATGCAAATGGCTAAGGCCACCGTCGTCGATAAGTCGACCCAGCTCGACTACGACAAACGAAGTAACTCGACGACAGTCGAAGTCACGTATATGGCCAAATCCATCTCCAACGTGCAAATGGCTAAGGCCACCGTCGTCGATAAGTCGACCCAGCTCGACTACGACAGACGAAGTAACTCGACGACAGTCGAAGTCACGTATATGGACAAAGCCATATCCAACGTGCAAATGGCTAAGGCCACTGTCGTTGATAAGTCGACCCAGCTCGACTACGACAAACGAGTAACCCGACGACAGTCAAAGTTACATATATGGCTAAGGCCATCGACAATATTACGGCTAAGGTCGTCATCATCAACGATCGCTAATCCTGTTCAATTGCGGCGCAAGGCACGTAAAGTAGAAGATGAAGTAACACCACTATTAACTAAAGCTGCCACTATTTGGCATCGAAGCCGCCTCCCATCGTGGATAACACAAGCGAACATCCACTCTGCGGAAACGATATACCAAAAATAAAAGAGTACGACTTGGGAAAAGAGTAACACAAAAGTATAACTTCCATTATCATCAAAAAATACATATACAAAAGGACCCATTTACATCTCCAAATACAGCAGAACAAAATAAATACAATTCCTAAGGAGGTCCGCCGCTCCGTGCAACGCCCCCTACCGGTCCGCCATCTCGCCCACTCCCGCCCCCTGCCTGATAAGTTGTAGAAATCTAGGACCCAGAACCTAGATGGTTAAAATCTTCGAAATTATAGCCCGCCCGGTCTGGGGAATCGAAACTATACCCGCAGGCTTCACGGGCGACCTGAGCTATACATCGTTGATCCTGAACCTCCACCTCAGTAGCTTGGCCCGCAGCTAAGAGCTCCTCAAACACGACCATCTTGGCTTCAGCGTACACCCACATCTCCCGCGCCTCGCCATGCACATCCTCATCAGACCTGGGCGCAACTATATGCTTAAGGGCCTCGACCTCAGCCGTCTTGGCATCGAGCTCGGCGGCTAGGGCAGCGACCTTGGCTCACAAATTAGCGGCTTCCACCACTACCCCACGGCCGACCTCTAGCTCCTCTTCATTTGACTGGAGAAGAGTCTCCTGTTCAATATTCCGAGCCAAAGCGACCATCAGCTGGTCATCAACTTGCTCCAGCTCGCCCACCCTTCGCTTCAGCTGGGCCTCCGACTGCTCCAAACCCTCGCGGAAAACCCAAAATTTCGGGTCCTGCTTAAGTAGGTCCGCCAGCGCTTGATGCTTGGCACGGCACCGCCGGTACTTCTTCACCACCTTGTTAAAAGTGGCGGCCTTCCTTTGCGCTCGCCGCCACCTCTCTACCTCCAAGATGAGGGTCTAAAGAAGCGGAAAAGCAAGTCAGTATGCATCAAAGTATACTTTACGATATGTGAAGAAAATCGAAATATACCTGCAAGGCCGCGCCAGTAACCCTCCGGGATAATTCCTTATCGCTAACACCTTTTAACGTTTCACGCTCAGCGGTCGCACATAACAAGGTCATGTCCGAGGCGGCCTGCTCACTGTGCTTCAACAGGTTATACCTACCTGGGATCAAAATTCGGCGATTAGATCTACCCGCCATCATCCCCACGCGGGCCGAACCTCTCGTATCTGCATCAGCATCCGCGGGGGCGACCTCAGGGTCCGCCCTCTCTCCATCGCCCGTTTCTTCAGTAGCAGTTGATGAACCACTCTCAGGAATACGTGCTGGGGTAGCGTCAGGAACTGCCCTCCCTTGGGGGGGCGACCTCCCAAAACGGATGGCGTCGACCATAAAAAATAGCCTTGATTCCCGACGAGGCTCGCTCACCCTCTCATCTGCTGTGGCTATTCCCTTGCCAGTCATCAACCGGCATCTTTTTCTTTCTGGCGGCTCCTCGCCCTTGGAAGTCTCCTCCACAAAACCGTGGGGATGGCAGTGAGGGAGTCGTTTCACTTGTGGACGCCGCCACAGGCGCAACCTCAGGTTGAGGAGCCTCCGGAGCGCCATCACTAGGCGAGCCATAGGGTATATATCCGTCTTCGGAGTTAGCCTCCACCCCAGGCGGGGTAACGGCACTCTTCTTCTTCTTCTTCCTAGGAGCGCTACTACCTGCTAACACGAATAAGTCAGGTAACAAAACCTAAGGAAACCTCCAAACCATAGCCCAAGAGTTACTTGGAGGGCGGTATAGTTCAAGAAACGCAGCCCATATGCGACATTCCTCCGCATACGGGATTATTCTCTCCACCCACGACCTAATATCTTCAACGAACCGAGGTGGAGAAGCCCTCGCTATAAGAAAAAAAGGAGGAAAAAGAAAAGAAATCATAATGGCCGTATGGTTAAAATCGCAAGCAGCCCTGAATTCTACGAGTAAAAGTACTTACGTTCTGGGTTCCAACTTTCCGGGAATCCTTCGGGATTCGACACCAAGTGCTCCGTCCTGATGTAGAAGTATTTACGCCAAAAATGGCGATTAGTCTTGTCGTCGGATTTAACGACCAAGCCTCTTGTGCCATGGATTTTCAGTTGTAGCATGGTACCTCTCAGGTAACCAGCGCTGAACAACTATAAAAGGTAGTGGACCGAGACGCTGCATTCAGCCCTGGCCGCATAGGTAGTCATAATGCGACATACCTTCAAGGTATAAGGAGTGAGCTGAGCCGGGCACACATTGTAAAAATGGCAAAGCTCCTCCATTAGGGGGTAGATAGGAAGATTGTAACCAATCAAGAACGGGTATTCATAGAACGTACAGTACCCATGCCGGTGAATATTGGCATAGTCCGTCCCGGCCGACACCATTTCCACGTGGTCCGGAATGTGGTGCGTCTCTCGAAGATTACCAAAGTGAGATTGCAATAACTCGCTGTGTTCCTAGGGAAAGGAAGGGCTCTTAGTCGGGAAATCCCTGAGAATATGCATCTCCTTTGGGAGGACGTTGTCTATACTAAGATGAACAAGGTCTTTCTCCGCCTTTTCCCCTTCACCACCGGAAGATGACGAAACCATAGATGGGGAATTATCTTTGGCCTTGTTACTACTCTGTCCACGTTTCGTCATGGTATTTTCTATAAAGAATCAAGGCTCTAACGATAAGAAGTGTGGTTTCAAAAGAAATGAAAAAATCTCACACAAAATAGCGGTTGTTAGAAAGAAAGATGAAAAGGGAAGCAGAAGAAGTTCAAAGGTTCGAAAGATAAAACACATTGAACCTCCCCTCTATTTATTGGGCTAGGATGCACGGAAATCGAAGTGGCATGATTCGAAACGGGCGCAGGAAATCAAAACATCACGTCATCCCCTGAACCGCCTCGGGAGCAAGTATAATCATGACGCATGCGGGAGATGACGTCATTTCGAAAAGGGAGCCACGCGTCAGCAGCTCGACAACGCCATATATCTCACCTCATTCACGTCACCGCCCCCATAGCAAGTACAAATTTTCCAAAGGCGAGGTTTGCATGTCCGCCCGTTGAAGACGTCTATTGGATACGCCTCCATCGAGCGGAGGGACTAATTGTATGGGGTCAAATTTGGCCTCAACGTCTCTACTCCGAAGAGTGCGCCCAATGAAGGATACACCTGTTAAAGTAAGGGTACGGCTTAGACGTAATGATGAAGGCGACGCCAGTTAAGACCTGGCGCCCTCGTTAGGAGGACGTCAACTACGTTTTGTGCTTTTGTAATTATTTTAAAGAAGGTCTCTTATTATATAAAGGGGACCTTCCCATTGTAAAGGGGCATTAGTGTTATTCCCGAATAATACAACTCCCTCATTTTAACCTATTCTCTCTCTACCTCTATCTCTAACAATTATCTTCTCTTGAGTTCATGTTATCATCTCACAATAGTAGATCTACAACAATAACTTTACTTTTTCATCTCTAAGGTTATTATATTTGATTACGATTTATCCTTTTCACAATTTTTTATTGTTTCCTAGGTTACAAAGTACATTATTAACTTTTGAGCAAAACAAAGTAATTTATGAAAAGCAACATGCAGTTTCGATGACTTTTATTGCATTAATATATTTTGTAACGCAAAATTACTTTATTTTGCTCAAATATCATAGATCATCACTAAATTATTTTCTGTAACCAAAAGAATTAGTTAACTTTACCTAAGAATCACAGCAAGTCATTACATAATTTTTTGTATAACCAGAGTCATTAAACTTTGCCAAAGTACCGCATTACATATCTCTTTTGTGTCATGCTAATGACTTTATGTGATATTTACGGCCCATTTGGCCATAAGAATTTTTTTATTTTTTCCAAAAAATTTTACTTTTTTTTCGGAATCGATGCTTGGCCATGAAAGTTTCAACTTTCACTTGAAAATAAATTTCAGAATTTTTTAAAAATTTGAAAAATATCAAAAAGCTATTTTCTCTTATAAATATATTATATTATGGATGTTCATTTAGTACTCCGTTGTAAATAAGCTTCTTTATCCATATGAGACTCCGCCGTAAAAATATTTATCTATTTAGTACTCTATTGGAAATAAGCCTCCTGAAGAAGCTTATCACTTCGGTACCTGATTATGGATAAACATTACCCCCGATAGAAGANATTGTAGTAGCAGCTTGCAGTAGCAGCTTACACAGTAGCTTCCTTTCTTCTATAAATAGAAGAGTTTTCAGTTCATTATGTACATCAGTTTGAATTCGAATAATATATCAGTCTCTCTCTATACTTGTCTTTACATTACAGTCTTTATTTTATAACACGTTATCAGCACGAGACTCTGCCATCTCGAGCAAATATTTTGAAAGTATCTGAGGTAAGAACTTTCTTTTCCTAAATAATGTCAAATCTTTCTAAACTTGAATTTGTAGCCCTGTATATATCGGGCAAAAGCTATATGTCTTGGGTGCTTGATGCTGAAATTTATCTTGATGCGATGGGTCTGGCAGACACCATCAGTGATAAAAATCAGGCATCAAACCAAGACCGTGCCAAAGCAATGATATTCCTACGCCATCACCTTGATGAAGGCCTGAAAATAGAATATCTTACTGTTAAAGATCCAGTCATACTGTGGAATAATTTGAAAGATAGATATGACCACCTGAAGATGGTCGTTCTTCCACAGGCACGATATGATTGGACTCATCTAAGGCTACAAGATTTTAAATCTATTAGTGAGTATAATTCTGCTATGTTCAGAATTATTTCCCAATTAAAATTATGTGGTGATAATATTACTGATTATGATATGTTGGAGAAAACTTTCACCACTTTTCATGCCTCGAATATGCTCCTGCAGCAGCAATATCGAGAGATGGGATTTAAAAGGTATTCTGAACTTATTGTCACGACCCTAGTTCACCAATTGTGAACACGTCATGACGGCACCTAGTCTTCGCGACCAGGTAAGCCTAACACATTGCGGAAGTAATAACATTTGTGGAATTTATAATCAAAACTAAATAACAGGGATAATGTACACGATTTCCACCTGGCACATACACTTTAACACTTTAAAAGTTATGAAACTATCCCCAAGACCCGGAAAATCACGGGCAACACAGACAAAGAATGAAAAACATAATGCTGCTCTAATCATCCGGAAATGTCTATAACAAGGAATAACGGAATATCATCGAGCTAACTACAAGGTAGAGTGAGAGGGAGACTCTTCGGTCTGCGGACACGACAGATATACCTCAAGTCTCCAAAAGTGCTCCTACAACTACTGGAAGTGCGCCTGCGTAGAGGTATCTGGATCTGCACATGAAAAAAAAAACATGCGCAGAAGAGGCGTGAGTACACCACAACGGTACTCAGTAAATGCCAAGCCTAACCTCGGTTGGGTAGTGACGAGGAAGGTCAGGTCCCTACTGAGGCAAAACATAATAAATGATAATATAATGGAAACAGTTTAAATAAAGTCTACCGCGAGAATCTAAACCAGACAAATAAGGAAGAACAGTAATAGAAAGCAAAGGTAACAATACAAGGAATACTGCTTTCTTCGGGGAATAGTAGCCGGGGATCTCTTAGTATCCTGAGGATCTCTTGGTATCCTCATCATATACACTGGGGATCTCTTGGTAATCCGAGGATCTCTTGGCATCCTCAATAAGTATGCCGGGGATCTCTTGGTATCCCGATATATAGAAGTGCATATGCCAGGGATCTCTTGGTATCCCGAGGATCTCTTGGTATCCTCAATAAGCATGCCGGGGATCTCTTGGTATCCCGAGGATCTCTTGGTATCCTCAATAAGTATGACGGGGATCTCTTGGTATCCCGATATATAGAAGTGCATGTGCCAGGGATCTCTTGGTATCCCGCACCCTAAATCCAGAATATATCAAATGCAGGGGGATCTCCCGGAAAGCCGTCCCGTAGTCCCAACTTAAACACACAACGACAATAACTCATAATCCCAGAATAATTACTAAAACCAGTACAAGTAGCAGAAATTCCTAGCCTAACATGCGTTACAGAGTACGATTAGTGCAGTTAAACAATTAAGCAGATAAGTCAGCAAATCACTTAAACAATTAAGTCAGCTAAGCATTTAAGCAAATAGTTCAGCACAAGCTTAAACTCGCAGTCTAAAATGAACTAGTAAATAGGAAATCTCAATTTAAATACTTCAAGTAGAAATGAGTTTGCAATAATTAGCTCAAGTACATGCTCGTCATCTCACGTACAAGGCACTCAAATATCAAGTAGCAAATCCTAAGGGAAAAGGTCCCCCACACAAAGTTAGACAAGCCACTTACCTCGAACCGGTG
>MU719890.1:0-11453 GCA_026770625.1 Nicotiana glauca
ATATATATATATATATATATATATATATATATATATATATATATATATATCTTGTGTCAACTATTATTTTTGCTAGCGACTATAGTGTGTAGTTTTATTTAATTTTTCGGGAGCCCTTTTTAGAGCCCGTTTGGACATACAATTTTTCTTTTTTTAAATAATATTTGGTTATCCCATTCTTACCAGTTTTTTTTTTTTAATTGAAAATTCATTTTCAAATTTAAAAACTGGTTCTCACCACTTATTTGATTGGAATGGAATTTGCTAGTTTTTAGTTTTACCAATTTACCCTATATTTTTAAAATTTATAAAATGACCCCATCATTTTTCATCTTTGGCCGATACATCTTTTGCGACTGATGGTGGAACATCATTCCAAGTTGATTTTGCATCTTCTATTTATTGCAGTAAAGCAATGATAATAGTTAGTAAACAATAGCATTTTGATTGTTTATTTCAAGAAGGATAATCAAATTGGGATGATTTTGATATTTTTACAAGTTGTGGGGGTATAAATCATGTTTTATAATTTTGAAAAAAAAATCAAATATATTGCAAAAATTATAGCCAAACACAACTTCATCTTTAATTCAAATTTTAGTAAAACTCCAAATTTGATTTTTTTATTTTAGAATTAATGTCCAAACGCCTACTTAATGTTTTCATAAGAAAGAAAGAAACATTTATTGGTTAATGCTTGCAAAACTTAATTGAACACAAAGCTTGCAGACTTCATTATAGTTGATGTAAATTTTTCAGTCCACAAAATTAATTTTCCACACGAATTTAACATAACATATATATAATTAAATGATTTGAAATAACTTAAGAGAGAACTAAATAAAAATATATACTTATGATTTACAGCGTACTTAAAGTTGTTAAGCTGTCCCGCTTTGTTTGAAAAATGTTTACTTGAGATCGTGATTTTATTGCACTTTATTGACTTATAAATAATACTTTCAAAGAAATAGGAATATGCCCCAATAGAATGACAAAAGTCATTTGGGTAATTTAACGACTTCATGTTTCTATTTTAGTCATCAAAATTTTATTTTGGAAAGAAGAAAAGAAAATTAAAATTCTTTTGTAGTAATTGTACATATTGGACCTTAACGCACTGTGGTGAGATAAATAGAACATAGGGCAAATATCACTTTTTGCCCGCGGTAGAAATTATTTATATTGAATAACCGTAAAAGTATATAAAATTTATATATTTTTTTATATATAACATATCAAAATGTATTTATGTACAAAAATATATAATTTTTAACTATTATTTTGAGAGCGGCTATACAATATCATTTTATAGAAATCCTCTTTAATGGACCTTACATGGCGCGAATTTGAATTAGTCAGACTAGTGCGAGAATTAGGGACGTTCATGGTTCGGTTTGGATCGGTTTTTCCCTAAAAAGAAACCAAACCAAGTAAGTTGATTTTTCAAATATTAGAACCAAACCAAACCAATTAAGTCGGTTTTTCTAGATTCAATTTATGTCGGTTTTTCGGTTTTTTTGGTTATTTGTCGGTTTTTTCTTAAATAGAAGATATACACTACCAAACAAATATTCCGGCGACCACATTTTCAATGTAACACTATCAAATAATTGTCCTTTGAGAAATCTATTATTTACCAAAATACATTAATGATAATTAAATCAAATAGTGATGAATAATTTAAGGACTCAATTAAAAATATATTATTTTTAACACGAAATGAATTCTTGCACTAAACAAAAGAAAACTACCAATCAAACTAGAATGTAAATCTAAAGAACTATATTAAAAGTGCAAACTATTAATATTTACCATAAGCTTTTTTAAACTTTGTATAACAATATACATATATAGGTGCAATAATAAATTTGAAATAGCTACTTCTATAGTCGGTTTGGTTCGGTTATTTTCTGATTAAAACCAAAACCAAACCAAATTTGATCGATTTTTAAAATTGAAAACCAAAATCAAACCAAACCAAAAAGTATCGGATTTTTTGGTCTGTTTAGTATGGTTTTCGATTTGGTTCGGTTTTTCGGATTTTTATGAACAACCCTAGCGGGAATAACAAACTTAGGTTATTAACCAAAACAAAAAACCTCTACGACCCTAACGGGGACACCTTTTCTCTTCATATTTATTTACTTACCTTTTATGTTTAATAATTATTGGTCTCTTTCCTGCCTTCTTTCCTTTTCTATCGATTAATAATGAAAATTTTCATCAATTTGTGTGGTCACATGGCAAACAAGTTAGAAAGATTTGGTCACCTTTCCAATTTAAGGCGTTAGTAATTTATGGTCACATTTGCAAACATGCTACACATATTGAAGGCATACTCTCGTCAATCGTTATCTTCTTTGGATTGTTGTTACATGTGGTATTGTATCATATTATTATTTCAAATACACTGTTTGTTTTTATTTTTACTTAAATTTTGTTATATTGTATCGTTAAATACGTTATCACGTAACGATAAAAAATGTCAGTTTGTGGAACAACCGATTTGGTGTGATCGTGTCGTTACCTTATTTTTTTCTCCCATCTTGCCCTTTTTTTACTATTAAATAATCATATTTTATTCTTACCCTATCTTTTTATACAATATTATTATCTCGTACCTTACTTTTTCTTTATAATATTTTTTTTTGGAACCCCAGTAAAACCCGCAACCGCTACAGCCTCTGCCTTCGGGTGAGCACTCTGTGGTGAGCACTCTGTGCGCACTGGGTAAATCCCCCACTCTGTAATAGCCTGCAAACCACACAGGGGATGTAAACCGCACTACGCAAGCCCCGTGCGACAGGCTCAGACCCAGAAGGCATTGAGGGGGGATCGAACCCGCGTCTCCCGTGTGGAAAACTCCCTCCAAACCCACTGGACCGTCCCTTCGGGACCTTTCTTTATAATATTGCAAGTCTATTCTTCGTATTATTAGTGCATGACATCATGAAATGATGACAAACAATATAATATATCCAAATATTGTATGCATCAAAATGATATAATACAATACAATACATACTATACGATACACATAACAACCATCCAAACAAGCTATAAGTAATGAGGACGATAAATATGGTAAGTGAACATAACGGAGAACAAGAGAAGATGGTAAATTTTTCAAGAAGATAGTACAAACAATTAGAAGAGGTTTTAAGTCAAATCATAGTTTATGAGTTGATAATTATTATATTAGTGTTTTCTACGGTGCAAAAATATGCTGTAAAAATAAATTTCTTAAATAATTGTAGTGGTTTCTCGTCAAATCCTTTTTAAAACAGGTAAAGCCTAATGATGTTACTGATACATAGGTTAAGCATTTTGTGCATTCTTAATTAGTTTCATCCTTAGGATTTATACAATTTCATAAGTGCTCAATTTATTACTTGTCAAAACATCAATTTTACTCAAAAATAACTTTACTTTCTTACATTTTGCTGAACAAGAAAGATTGTCTTAAAGCCCGTTTGATTTAACTAATGAAATGTGGTTAATAAGCATTAGTGATGAATATTATTTTAGACGACGCATTCAAGGGTGTGGCCTGGTGAATAAAGGTACCCCGAGTACTTAATCGAGTGTTAAAAAAATAATCAGAAAATTATGCCGGATGGATCTTTTTAGAACTAACATTTATATTTTGATCCCGTTAAGAAAGATTTCAGTAAAATGGCCCCGCGCCAGAATTTTAAAGTTCGCTACCAGAATTTTAAAGCATGCCCTAGAATTTCTAGCAGCGGGTTTAAAATTCTAGTAGCGTGCTTTAAAATTCTGGCGACATGTTTTAAAATTCTAGCAATGTGCTTCAAAATTCAAAATTCTAACAATAATGAGCTATTACGTGTTTAGATAAAAATGTTCAAACTAATATACATTCTTAGAATTATTATCTCACAAGGAAAGGAGAGTTAATTACATTAGTGTAAGTAAGAAGTCACCGTTAATTACGTGATTAATAAGCTAAAAACTGTCATCCAACAGCAGCTAATTATGTTAAGCAGCAATGTCAAAATCGTGTAGTATTATTTGGCCCTTTTGTACAGACAACAGTCCAGTTATCACGCGCACATGGCGCATGCTAGCCTCAATTATTTTTTAATTATTTTTTTAAATTTCCATTTATTGATCTACATATATAGAACAAAATAAATAAGACAATAACATTTTCAGAAATATCCTCTATAAAAATGGAAAATAAACTCCAAAAAAAAATATAATAATAAATACTCGTGAACTGTGATCTCAGATTTGATTGGTTTCATTAAACCCTATAAATAATTTCTTTCTCATCTCAATTTCAGTGGCAATAATTTTGTAATTTATTGCCACTGCACTTTTGTATATTTCAAGAACCAATGTTTTTTTTTCTTCTAATTTTGATTGGTAAGATTGATTTTGAGTAGTGGGTTCTGATTGGTTGGTTTTGAATGTGACTGTTTTGTATGTTTTAATACATTTTCTTGATTTGGTTTGTTTGTATTTGAGATAAAGAAGCAAACTTTACATCTTCACTTGCTGTAAATGTCAAACTCTTTTTTACATTCTTACTATTTAAGACTGCATTAATAGTTTTGGTGAAGTGGGGTTGTTGTTTTTAGATCCATAAAGAAGCAAGAGAGATTGATTCTAACTCGAGAGATCATTTGGTGAATTGGGTATCTGTTTTTTTGGTGAATTTGGTCCATTTTTTATTAGATTGGCATTGCCAAATTGTTTTGAGCTCATTTTCTTGAAGTTTTCCAAGTTTGGAGGTGAATTTTTGTACAAAGATTCAACCTTTAGAGAGTTGAAGAAGCAAGCGAGGATTGATTGTAACTCTAGATTTGGTGAATTTGGTGCATTTTTTATTAGATTGGTATTGCTAAATTTGTTCAGTGAGAAGTTTTATGGAGTTTTGAGCTGATTTTCTTGAAGTGTTGGAAAGTTGGAGGTGAATTTTTGTGCAAAGATTCAAACTTTAGGAAGATAAAGAAGCAAGGGAGGATTGATTGTAGCTCTAGAGATCATTTGGCCAATTGGGTATCTTTTTCTTGGTGAATTTGGTGGCTTTTTTGTTCTAGATTGGCATTACCATATTTGTTTGGCGAGAAGTTTTGTGGCGTTTTGAGCTGATATTTGTTGAGGTGTTCTAAATTTGGAGGTGAATTTAGTGCAAAAGATTCAAAGTTTAGTAGGAAGATAAGAGTTGGATTTTGCATTCTGTGCTGAATTTGTTCAAGTATTCTAAATTTGGAGGTGAATTTAGTGCAAAGATTCAAACTTTAGGAATATAAAGAAGCAAGAGAGGATTGATTCCAACTCTAGAGATCATTTGGCTATTCGGGTGTAGTTTTTCTCGGTGAATTTGGTGCATTTGTTATTAGATTGGGCATTGCCTAATTGGTGCGGCGAGAAGTTTCTGGCATCTTGAGCTGATTTTCTTGAAGTGTTTCAAATTTGGAGGTGAGTTTAATGCAACAATTCAAACTTTTGTAGGAAGATAGAGTTTTGGATGTGGATGAGAGGAGGGGGGAAATGAGAGGTGAAATAGCAAGATTGAGGGGACAACAATGAGTACAGGGTCATTGGGTCTTCGTTCTTCGGGAAGTTATGGTTCTTTGCAGCAACAGCTATTTCAGAACAGTTCCTCACCAATCCAAACAACACCTCCTATTCCATCAAGAAAACTCCCTAAATTGTTCAAGGAGAAAGAGGGATTGTTTCTCCGGATCTGCAAATTCGCCCCTCGAAAGAATGTAGGCATGCTGCTATTGTGTGTCGTTTCTGCCGCAGCTTTTCTGTGGGTCTTGTATGTTGGCAAAGGTTTGGTCTCTGAACTTTAGCACATTGTCTCTTTCTGAAATCTATGATTTGTCATATATTATAGTTAGATGTCGAATCTTTGGTGTTCATGTACTTGGAAATATTAAGATGGAGAATTCGATTTTAAGCAGCAATACAAAATTGAAAATCTTATTTATGTTAATTCTTAGAGTTTAATGCCATAAGGATTGTTGAGCTTTTGAGAGGCTTTTATGTGGTGTTATCGGGTGGTTATAGTTTTTGAGCTTTTAAATATTAATTGGCTACTTCAAACTTCATGATTTGGCTTGTATGCTCTTTCCTTTTAAGGTTTTTACTTGATTAGGAGAGTTCCTGCTTTCGTCTTGTTTACGCCCAACATTTTTAATGACCACCTCTGTTGTTCAATTTTCTACTTTTGTTTTTAAGGAAATACTTTCGATCAGGCTGTTCCATATGTTGGTGCTTGTACATCTTTTAAATTTTCATCTCTTAAGAATTCTTTTCTGCCTTCTGACTAGCTCGAGGTTTCGACTCATTTATAGGTGACGATGCAGTGGAACTTAACGCCTCCATAAGTAATAGGATGTTTCCTCCAGAAACTGTACAAAATTATATTTTTAGGAATATTGAGTTAATAAAACAAACTAATGTTGGCCGAAGTGCATCAACTATCCAATCTCCTCCTCTCCCTTTTCCTTCTCCTCCTCCTCCTCCTGTATATTTCAAAGGATATACTCTTCCTCCTGGAAATCCATGTGAAGGCTTCACATTGCCGCCCCCGCCAGCAGATAAGAAGAGGACCGGACCACGGCGTAAGTTTGTCAATCTTGTAGTACTCTGAAATTTTTCTCCTTAAAATGGATTGAAGGTCAGAATATATAATTTCTAAATGCTAAACCTGAACCCTATTTTTCCATTCCTTGTGTTCCTCAGCATGTCCGGTGTGCTACCTTCCTGTTGAACAAGCTATTGCATTAATGCCGGATGCGCCGTCCTTCTCTCCTGGTGTTAGCAATTTGACTTACATCCATGAGGAAAATCCAAGTAAAACCGAGTTTGGTGGTTCAGATTTCGGTGGATATCCTTCGCTGATGCAGAGAAATGATTCGTATGATATAAGAGAGTCCATGAGTGTGCATTGCGGGTTTGATATTTTCTCTACTTGGGAACTTTATGTTAAAGATTGTCGGTTTTTTCACAAGATCCTCTGATTTAGTGCATTTTGTGATCTTTCATTTCACGTTCAATTTACAGTTTTGTCAGAGGAATCAGACCGGGACATCGGACAGGTTTTGACATTGACGAATCTGACCTTGTTGAGATGGAATCTTGTCAAGGTGTCGTGGTGGCATCGGCAATATTTGGTATTGATCTTTCAACTGATGATTCATTTGTTATATTTTCCATCTTGTATTTGATGGACTTTAGTTTTAACAAATATATTTTTGATTAGGGGCGTTTGATTTGATACGGCAACCAAAGAACACCAGCGAATATGCAAAGAAAAATGCCTGCTTCTATATGTTCGTGGATGAAGAAACAGAAGCATTTTTGAGAAATTCAAGTGAGCTAAATAGTAGCATGAGAATTGGTTTATGGAGAATTGTTGTTGTTCATAACCTACCTTACAACGATCCGCGGCGAAATGGAAAGGTAGTTATTCGTAGCCGATAGCTTTTCCTTTATAGATCTGAGGTTTGGGTCGTTATCCAACTTTCCGCCTAAATGGGAACTTTTGCATTTTAAATTTTGAAGTCGACAATCTGAACATGCTCTTGGTTCTAACTCCAAATAGGTCTATTTTTGGAAATATCTAGAGTTCCATTGTCTATTGTAATGAGCAAGCACAAAGTGCATTTATTTTCATGGTTTTGTCAAATTCTTATACGATGCAGTCACTAATGCTTGCATTAGTATAGGATGTCTACATCACACCCCTTGGGTAAGGCCCTTTCTTGGACCCTCATGAACGCGGGATGCCTTGTGCACCGTGCTGCTCTTTTTATTTGATGCACAACCATATTATACATATTCTAGCTGCAGAAGGCATTTTATCTTTTGCTTTGGGCTATGCCTTTATGATACTTAATATTGATTTTAGATGTGGATAGCCGTCTCATTACTTCCCAATTTTTACTACCTTATGGAGAAATAGACTATATAATGATTTAATAATTTGTGACATGTATTTGTTACCACTGTAGGTTCCAAAGCTTCTACTCCACAGGCTTTTTCCTAATGCTCGTTATTCTCTGTGGATCGATGGAAAACTTGAGCTTGTTGTGGATCCATATCAAATACTTGAAAGGTACATTTAAGACCTAATCCATATCTCATATATGCGAAAGCAAAAATCATAATTGGCCACAATCTCCCCTTTTTTAAGGGGAGACTTGTAGCATTTGTAAAGTTCTCCGTATCACCTATAGGTCACGGGTTCAAATCATGGAATTAGCCACTGATGCTTGTATCGGGATAGTCTGCCTACATCATACCCCTTGTGAGTGCGGCCCTTCTCGGATACTACGTAAACGTGGGATGCTTCGTGCTCTGGACTGCCCTTTTTAATCTCCCCTTCTATGGGTTGTATTTAGTCTCTTGACTAAAGACATTGAATTTCTTCTTTTAAAACTTTACTGATACTGATAGCAGCCATCTATATGGCCGCCATTTCCCGTTTTATGGGTTGAATTCAGTCTCTTGACTAAAGACACCGGTTTATCCTTAATTGTTAAATGTTGACTTGTTGGTAAAGGTGACCTTTTATTGTTCTTGACAAGTTGATTTGCTCTCAAGTTTTTTTCATTTTCAATGTCAGGTTCTTGTGGAGAAAAAATGCCAGTTTTGCAATATCAAGGCACTACAAACGCTTTGATGTGTTTGTAGAAGCAGAAGCTAATAAGGTTGCTGCAAAGTTCGACAATGCTTCCATCGACTTTCAGGTTGAATTCTATAAAAAGGAAGGTTTAACTCCATATTCCAGGGCTAAACTTCCTATTACAAGTGGTAAGAGTGATCCTTATGTTTCTTTACCTTCTGCTCGTAGTTCCTACCCGTTTTCTGTCTGATGATCATACTAACGTGCTATTTATGTGCAGATGTCCCCGAGGGATGTGTAATAATAAGGGAACACAATCCAATATCCAATCTTTTTACTTGCCTTTGGTTTAATGAAGTGGACCGTTTTACTCCAAGAGACCAAATTAGTTTTGCTATTGTGAGAGATAAGATGATGTCAAAGACAAACTGGACTGTGAATATGTTCTTAGATTGCGAACGACGCAACTTTGTGATTCAGGTATTCTTCATGTCTTTACCTTCTGGATTGTGAACGGGGCAACTTTGTAATTGTCACTGTTGGTCCACATATTAATATTTCCTCTGTTCTATACTATATGATATGACGCTCTTTTCTTCTTAAGGTAGGGGTAAAGCCCGCGTACAACTTCACTTATGGGATTACTAGGCTTCTTCTTGTTGTTGTCTTTTATTCTTAGGGTGTGTTTGGTATGAAGGAAAATATTTTCTAGAAAATATTTTCTGAAAAATATTTTCCAATTTTCCTAAGTTTGGTTTGTTTAAATATTTTGGAAAACATTTTCCTTATCAATTCATTTTTCTCCAATTGGAGGAAAATATTTTCCTTATCAAAATAAGGGAAAACATTTTTCAAATCTCCTTCTCAACCTTCCTCACCCTCACCAATTCACCCTACCCTCTCTCCAAAAAAAGTTTTTTTTTTTAAATTTCAGTTTTTAAAAAAAAAAAATATTTTCAAAAAAAAAAATATTTTCTACTCTCTAACCAAATAATAGAAAATATTTTCCGAAAAATATTTTTCATTTACCAACCAAACAAGAGAAAATAAGTGATAAAGCCATTCATTTTCTATGAAAATATTTTTTAGGAAAATATTTTCCATGGAAAATATTTTCCTTTATACCAAACACACCCTTAATCTGTTCCAAAAAGAATTATGTCTTTCCATATTTGATAAGTTCAACTTTAAACTATCCAATTTGTCCTACATGATGTATTCTTATAGCCATTGAACTGCCATGGTATGTTTAATGTCACAAGTTCTCGGGGTACTTTTGAATGTGCCACAAATCTTTTTTGTTAAATTCAATGCTCAGTTAAACACCGCCGTATAAAAGGAAATTGAGGGAGTAATAGTTTTTTTGTTGCTATCTGCAGGGGTACCATAGAGACATTCTTGAGCGCCCAACTCCACCTCGTGCGAGTGTAATTGTTCATCCTCCACCGCCTGTAATTCTTGAAGCGCGACAGACCTCACCTGTCGTTTCAACATCAACTGTCATACCTACTCCTCTGAAAAAGATACCCACGAAGCGTGGGAGAGAGAGGAAATCCAAGCGTCATAGGAAAGTTATTGCTGGAAATAAAGATCCTAATTTCAGTTAAAAAGTTTTGATTGAGTAAAATTTTATTCTTTTCCTTCCCTGTTTCCAGTATATCAATCGCGGGGTTAGGAACTGTTGTTTCCGAAAAGTCAACATGAAGTTCTTCATAAGATTCTTTAGAAGGTGTCTGATTGATCTGATTTTTTGTTGTATATATTTGAGTCTTAGCAAGTATTGTCATAGCAATTTTATACTGCTAATCGCCTTCTCTTATCGCTAGCTTCATGTACTATTGCTTCTCATACAACTGTTGGTTCTGAAGCAAGATGAAATTCAATATCCATTATACTGCTGTGTTTCTTTTCAACTATGATGTGACTATGCTTTTTTTGAGCCAAAAGTTTATCAGAAACAATCTTTCTACCTCCATAAGGTAGGAGTAAGGTTTTCGTACATACTAACCTTTTCAGATTCTGCAGTACTAGATTGGCAAGAAAAGAGAGAAAGTTTAGAAAGTAGTAAGGTATCTATGTGGCTTGCCTTACAAGTAGTGACTATACTACTTACATATCGAGCAGATCTTACTCTTAATGGAGTCATTTCAATATGACCTAGGAACTTACAGAATACTGAAACTGGATAATCGGTAGAAGAATAATTGGCTAGATCATTTGCTTCACTGCGGAATAACCCCTTTCTACGCTGCATTCCCAATAAAAAGTTGTCATCCTTCTGTCGCCTGTTTGCCACACCAGACCAAGTTGTGGAATAACATTGAGTTTCTTGTTATCATAATGCTGTATGGTGGGTCGGGCTGGGACCAAAACCGGAACCGGACCGGGCCCGCTGTCTTAGCGGGCTAAACGGTCCTGGCGGGCCGGTCCCCAATGGTGTAGGAAGCCCGTAGCGGGCCGGTTCACATCTTTAAGCCCACGAGCCCGGGACCGGCAGGCGGACCTGGGCCGGTTCAACCGGGCCTACGGGCTCCAACAGCTCTTTTTAATTTTTTTTTTTTTTAAAAAAAAGAACAACAGTCAGATTTTTAAAATCTAGCCGTTGGTCTTCATAATTTATCTGCTGGCCACTTTAAAAAATAGCCATGTGGCCCCCAAACTTTATTTTAACCCCAACTGATGCACCGCCCGACCCACCTGTAGAAACTCTTACTTTTAATAGACAACCTTCTAAACGCCTAGAAACATCATTAATTTGGAATTTTTTTACTCAAGTAAGAGAACAAAATAAGGCTAAGTGTAACAATTGTGGGAAATTGCTGGCGCATAAATATACTGGAGA
>MU719893.1:9639-25271 GCA_026770625.1 Nicotiana glauca
TGCCCGAGGTAGTCCTAGCGACAAATAGTTTTGGAGAACTTATAATGCTAAATGCCTCATTTTATTGATAAAAATAAGCATTGTGAGAAAATGTAAATCGCGTCCTAGCTTTGGTGCCTCGTTGTGCCCGAGGTAGGCCTAGCGACAAATAGTTTTGGAGAACTTATAATACTAAATGCCTCATTTTATTGTTAAAAATAAGACGAATCCAAAACGACTCTAAATAATAGAAAGTAAGATATCACTATTGGCCATTGGCCTTATTACATTAAAATAAAGAATAAAAGGACTCCTAACTACTTGGTCCCAGAAAGACCTTCCCCAGATTTGGCATCTTCGTCTCCCTCGAACAGCTTCACCAGCTCGCGTAGTCCTAGCAGTAAATAAGCTCGGGCCAAATGTCCACCCGAATTTCCTTCAGCATTTTGACAATCTTCAATTCTCTTGATGAATTTTCCTTCCAGTTCCACTAGACCCCGCTCCAAATAACCTAGTCGCTTGTTGGCGCTGACAGCCATATCTTTTCACTCCTCGATCAACTTCTGATGGGCTTCTTGTATTTCTCGATGCTCACTTTCACATTCTCGAATTCTCTTGCATACTTGATTATACTTAACCCGTGCTTTAGCATGCTCGCCGATAATTCTGTGACCTCGAACGAACCCGCGCTGACCCATGCCATTGTCTTCTAACCAACCTAAATAGTGCGGCACACAACCGACATGATACCTGTCTGGTTCAATAGATTCTTTCCCCAAAACGAGTTTGCAGTGCCATAAGTGCGGAGCTTGGCACCTGTGAGGACTATCATCGTCCTGGAAATCAGCCCTGAAATTACTTATTTTGTCAACCCTTGGTATGATTTTCTTTCTTCCAGCCTGCCTCATGGCTCGGAGAGGAATGTAGGGATAAGTTCCTCTCAAACCAATTAGTATGACAAATGGTGCATCTCGGGATCGAACAATAAACTCATCCATGGGGAACCATTCGACCATCCATTGTACCTGGTCCTTTTTCAGTTTTCAAATAATTCTACCCATCCTCTGGCTGAGCGAACATTTTAGGCATATAGTTTATATGCCTTGGCTGGTGGAAGCGATGTGATCATCCCAGTCTCTACGTAGGATCTCCTGTCGGTATTCCCCTTTCCAGAGGTGTTCCATGAGCCAGAGCTGAAGTAATAAGTTGCAACCCTCAAAATTGTGAGCACGTGATTTTTGCCCTATATATGATTTATTCCCAAAAAATTCAAATAAAACGATCTTTCTCTATCTTTACAATTTTTGTGGCATTTTTGGTAATTGTTGCATTTTATTTGTGCATTTTAATTCATATGGAAAATACAAAAATATGCATTTGCATTTAGGATCTAATTTCATATTTTTAGGATTAATTAGGAGTTAATTCGTTTTAGAACAAAACATGAAAAATCACAAAAATAGCTCACTTTTGCATTTTTAATTGTTTAAATTGTGAATTCATCCCGAAATAGATTTTAAAATAATTTTAGGAATTAATTATTTTAATTTTGAAATATATTAGGACTTTATTTTAATTTTTTCATTTTTATAAAATTAGAAAAATATAAAAATACAAAATGAAATACAAAAATTAAATAAAAGAAACAAATGAAATGAAGAACAAAAAAGAGGCTGTCTCAAATAAACACCACAATTGGGCTCATCTTGATCGGATTTCCCCAGCCCAAACACACCTGGCCCATCCAGTCCTGACCCGTTTTCAGCCCAACGCCCCAATAACCCGGTCCGCCCCAGTGAATTGGCCAAACAACACCGTTTTGCCCAAGTGAATCCAAGCCATCCATTCACTCTGATCCAACGGCCCACGGCCTCTCGTAGTAAAATATAAGATGGTCGGAAATTTAATAAAATTAAAAGACCGTCTCTCTCTTCCTCGTATCTCCTCTGGACTTCGCCGGAACCCTACCGCCGGCGAACGCCGTTCACCCCAATCAACTCCAAATTAACACCATAGCTTCCTTTCATCTTCCCCATATCGAATCCATTACCCATTTTCTTCAAACCCCTCCCTATCTCGTCGAATATCTCATTGAAGATTTTCCGGCCATAACGCCGGTTAATCCAAACGGTCCCAAATTAACATCACAGAACCGCCCAAGCTTCCTCTACCCAACCCCCATTGTTGTATCTCTCGAATCTGCCTAGAATCGGTCGAATATCAAGTTGAAATTTTCCGGCCGGAACCCTAGTTGTCCCAACTCGCCTCAAATTGATCCCAGGCATTCTTTGGGCCTTCCTTATGAAGAATTCAACATTGTTGGCGCTCAAATCTCACTGGAATCATCAGAATCCTAAAATTGAAGAATGACCGGTGAGTTTTTCTTTTTCAAGTGTTCTTAGTATCTCTTTTAATTAAGTAGATGTTGTGAGTTGAGTTTAATTAGTTTTTATGTTTTCATGGTTTTTCTGTTTTCAATTAGGTTCAGTTTAGTTTAGTTCTTTCGGTCAGCTTAATTGATCAATTGATAGTTAATTAGTCCGTGTGAGTTTTGATTCTCATTTGGTTGGCTTTAATTGCTAGTAGTTAGTTGATTTAGAGTTTTTTAGATTAGCTATTGAATTGGATTAATTAGGTTCGTTTCAATTATGATAGTGTCTTAGGAATCTAACAAATTAGCATCTATGCTATCATTAGCTGTTGGAATTATTTAAAAAATAGCTAGAATTACCTATATCTTTCTAGAATAAGACACAAATCAGATTTTAATAAATTTAAGGTACCAACTTGTGTGACAAGTTAAAAAGTAAGGGGACTAAAAGCTAATTTGAGGAAGGACTAATAAGAAAAGGAAAAACCTGAGGTCCCCTCAGTCATGCCTATATAAAGGGCACTCCCATGCCTTGGAAAAGGAGGTATTTTTTAGCCCCAATATTCCCCCAAAATGCATTCTCTCAACTTCCAGATCTGAATCTTGAAATTCAAAACTCAAAAGCACAAAAAATCAGAAAAACTTCAAAAAAAAAAAAAGAAAAAAAAAACAAGCTACTGTTCCATTCAATTTCTAGCTGGTTTCCAATTTAGTGGCTAGATTGTCTTTTAGGTTCAGTTACCATTAATTTGAAGCTTCAGAGTTGTTGTAGTTTATTTCAAGTGAATTTGGTTTTGAATAGTGGGATCAGTTGAATTACTTTGGGTTTCTGATGGTTGGGGTGTATCTGAAGGTGTTTTGATCCTGTTTCATGTGAAATTTGAACTTGAATCAAGTCATTTGGTTGGTTGTTGAATATTATGGTATCCATGAGCCGTGTACACTGTTTTGGTTCTAAAAAAACACATCTATCGCTGTGTTGTTGTTCACCTACTTCTGCTGACTCTTTCTTTTGTTGTAATTCGAAACCAGTTACACGGCTATAAATTTGCAATTTTGTAAGCTATAAACATTGAGCATGAACGTATATGAAGATTTGAAGTTCGAATTTGCCTTGCTGTTATACTGATTGTATATTTTAGATATCTCATTCATTAATGTCGTTAATGGATACTGAATGTATAATTAGACTGTTATAAGACTGTTATTGTTATTCCTTGGGTTTGTTCGAGTTTTATTTTAGTAGAAGAGCACACACTAGCTCAGTTAATGCCTGCTAGTGTTTACGTTTATCTGTTAGTGTTAGGATCATTTATGAGCATGCTTGATTTGGAAACCAGTAGCATAGTAGTATTAGCTTAAATTATGGTGTTCCAATTATTGGTTTCAAGCCTGGAAGCAAACGGTTCAAATTTACCTTCATATAGTTCATTTTCTTAATTGAAATATAGACAGTAATGTAGGCTTTAACATGAATCACAAACTCAGCTATGAAATGACCCCTGCGTTAGCCTGGGTTCGAATTGGGGAGCTCCCCATTTGTAAAGGCTCAACCTTAATTTGGGTCCCTCGTGGACCTCGGCTTGGGCTGAAAGCCATCTAGAATTCAAAAATGGAATTATAGCCCATTGGGCTTCAGACTTTTGTCACGCACGCCTAGTTTCGGCAATCTGCTCTTTCACCATTGGATCTGGGTCAGTACCCATTTGATTTCAATCAACAAACATGATCTTCTTTTACTTTTAGAGACAAATAATATAGAAAATCGTAGTATACTTTAGGGTGAACCTTTAAATAAAAATGAGATAAGCCCCGCCCAACAAAATACAAAACGCGGGGCGCTCAATAATTGGTTATTAAAATCCTTAGAATCCAAGAGGGCCGTTTAGTGAATTTCACGGCCTTCCCCGAAATAATATTGCGTTAGACTCTTTAGGCACGATTTAATTAAAATACTTTCTTAAACTCGGGTGCACATTGATGCAACCCAAATACCAATCTCGACGAAGTCGAAATATGTTTACAACCACGGGTGCATTGATTGCGACGTGGTTCGAAACACACTTTTACGACGTCGCAATTCTTTTAAAATATATGATGACAAAAGCGGTTTACGAATAAAAGGCACACAAGCTAGTATGTATTAAAATCAGATAAAATCAAATACAACAGTTAAGCGACCGTGCTAGAACCACGGAACTCGGGAATGCCTAACACCTTCTCCCGGGTTAACAGAATTCCTTACTCGGATTTCTGGTTCGCAGACTGTTAACAGAGTCATATTTTTCCTCGGTTTGGGATTAAAACTGGTGACTTGGGACACCATTAATCTCCCAAGTGGTGACTCTGAATAATTAATAACTAAATCCCATTTCGATTATCCTTTAATTGGAAAAACTCCTTTACGCTCTCACGGGGTGTAGTAGCGAAAAAGGAGGTGTGACAGCTCTGGCGATTCTACTAGGGAAAAAAACCCAAAACCTTTTGTTCAGGGTTTAGAATTAGAGCTTAGATAAATTGTTCTATTTGGTTATATCTGATTTTCCTACATGTTTCCTGCTTAATGTGCTAAATGTTTACCGCTTTGATATTATCTGAATTGTATATAAACTGTGCCAAAACCCTTCTCTTCTCACCTCCGGGGATGTGCTTACTGGTTGAGACTCCCTATTCTGTTAGTGTCAATACCTTGAAATAAGAAAGAGGTCGGACAAGTTACTAAGCCGGATGGCCTTTTGGTTCCCGGTATGTAGCCCCCTCCTCGGCTCGAGTTGTCCGCTCGAGTACACAGTTTAGAACACATACCCAGGTTTTGAACTTAGAATAACTTGACTCCATGCCGGATACCTAGTAGGAGCGCTTATTTGCATCACACGCATATGACTTAGGGGACTCAACACAGGGATTGGGTCCGTCTAGGACAGGTAACCGGATATGAAACGACCACCGTGATGCATTTTACGTGTTGCATTTATTTGTCTCGGGCCCGTATGCTGACCGGCTCTTGAACATCGAGAATTTTGTGAAATTGAGAAAAAGAGAAAAAGAGAGAAATAGCAGTGTAAAGAATTAATTGTTTAGTTTTAGAAAAACCGATACCCAAATGCTGTCGAAACTCTGCCGAAATTTCGAAAAAAAAAAAAATAATAATAATAAAATGGAAATGTTTTGTTTTTAATAGTTTGTTTTACTAAAAGCAAAGGAAAAATAGAAAAATAGTCTTTATTTTTGAAAATTGTTCGCAGAAAAAGAAAAAGAAAAAGAAAAAGAAAAAGAAAAAGAGACTTTATTTTAATTTGGGTAAAAATAGGTTGTTTTATTATTTGTTGAAAATGGAAAAAGGAAATAAGAGAGTTGTTATTTTGTCTTGTTTTCAAAAATAGAAAAGGAAAATAGTTTGAAATGCCAAAAAATGAAAATGGAAAAAGTGTCTTGTTTTACAATAGTTCGTTTAATTTTTCCGAACTACGCTGGTTTGATTCTCACCGCATGTGAGATACGTAGGCAACCGTCATCGGGTCCAACCACCCCTTTTGCAAAAAATAGCTAAAAAATACCAAAATTTTAATTTTTATCCAATAAGTCGGGTGACGCCATTCTTGTTGAAAATTAATCCGAATGTCCCCAAAAGGGCGCCGGAAGGCTGTTTTTGCAAGAACAGCTACCCTGAGTTATTTTAAATCGGTTTGCGAACACAACCTTAAAATCTCCCTTTCGGAAGTGCTGAAAGGCCGCATTTGCAAAACTGAGTCTTTGTTTTCTTAAACAAATTTTTTGAAAAATAGCCACTTTGCTGTTTAAGTAAAAATAAGCCATTACATGGCCAGGTTTCTTTAAATAGCCTACAGTTGACATTAAAACCTTCTCAGTCTTGCGCAGGCCCATGGCGATGCTGAGTGATGCCCCACGGGCCCCAGGATGTGAAACTTTGATGTACTCCTGATATAGTTTTAATCATCGAGTTTGTAGCTTGTTATTTTGAGTCTGCTTTTATAGTTTCCCTTCAAGAAAAACAATTTAAAACAAAAACAAGAAAAACAAAAAACAACAAAATTTTGCATTCAATTTGCAAGAACTACGCTTGGTCTGATTCATGCGAGGTCATGATACGTAGGCAATCTACATAGGATTCGACCATAACCAAAAGAAAAAAAAGGAATAACCACAAAAGGCAAAAAAAAAAAAAGAAAAAAAAAGAGAAGAGAAAGAGGAAAAACAACAAAAAGGCAAAAAGAAAAGAAAAAAGTGGAAACAAGAAAGAGGGGGAGAATAGGAACTAAAGAAAAAAAAAGAGAGAAGGAAAACAAAGAAAGGGAAAGTTTACAATTGGAAATAAGGAAAAAGCCGGGATGACGCATGCGACCAATCAAAAGCTGTTATCAATATGTTAAATGCCCTAACGCTAACGTGGTGGTTTCATTTTTGTCGTGTCATTGGAGAAAGGTGGTTGGTTTGTGGTTTTCAAAGTGGTAACTCTTCTTTACAACACAAGGACAAAAGGCGATGGCAAACAATAATAGAACTGAGTTGGTTAGTACCGGTACCCAACAACAGGTGGATGAACGGGATGATGGGTTGGTTGAAGAGGTGCGGATATTGAGACAACACATAGCAGACATGTATCAATCCTGGATGACTGGGAAGGCACCACCCCTGCCACCACCAATTTTTCTTGTCATATCCACTACACCAAACAATGAATACCCACTCAAAGCTTGTGATGCCCAATATTACCTCTCAAAAACCGCCCACAAGGTTCTTAATTCATACAGGAAGAGCCCTCGGGATGAGCTTTATGCTGGAAATGAAAAGGTTACAGGAAAAGTAGGGCAAGGTGAAATAGCCATGAAACTGAAAGGCGTAGAACAATCCTTAAAGAACATACAAGGAATGGGAGACCATGGTAATGTGTCTTACAAAGAATTGTCTGTGTCCCCCGACGTTCGCCTGCCTCGGGGTTCAAAGTGCCAAAATTTAACCTATATGATGGGAGTGGAGATCCGGTAGCTCACCTGAGGGTCTATTGCAGTGAAATGAGAAGTGTTGGGGAGAAAGATGATTTGTTGATGGCATACTTCTGTAAGAGCTTGACTGGGGCAGCTTTAGAATGGCATAGTCGTCACGATGTCGGCAAATGGCCTACATTGGGTGACATGGCTCAAGATTTTGTGCAAAATTTTCAATACAATAAAGACATTTTACCAAACTGCTCTTCCCTATCTCAAACGGAAAAGAAACCCAAGGAGAGTTTTAAGGATTTTTGGCTCAAATGGAACGAACAGGTTGCTCGGGATAGTCATGCCATTGATAGAAAAGGTGTGGCTGAGCCCCGCCCATGACGGGGTTCGGTAATCGTTCTTGCTAAACGTGTTCAACCTCAACAACAACCCCAAACCTATTCCCCAACTCCACATAATCCACCTCAGTGCTTTCCCTGAACAACACCCGATCTTTTGTCCAACCATCAGGTCATTGCCTCCGCCGACGATAGGGTCTGGTGGTTGTTCTTGCTAAACATTTTCAGCCACAATACCGACCCTGTGAACGTCCCCAAACTCCACATAAGCCACCCCATTGTTATCCACCAAACAACATCCGGCCATCTGTCCTACCACCAGGTCACTCCCTAAAGCAGGTACCAGCGGCCCAAAACTCTTGTGTGTCTTCACAGCACTTTCAAGCATCCAACAATCCTAGAAAACTGAGGCATGGAGGGAAACAAAGGCAAAAAGATAATTTCACGCCCATCGGCGAATCCTACACAAATTTGTTTGAAAAGTTAAAACATTCTGGCCTGATTGAGCCGCTCCTTGGATATACTCCAGACCCAAATGCAAAAGGCTTTGATCCTACGGTCCGATGCATGTACCACTCTAATGTCCAGGGGCATAGCATTGAAGGCTGTCGCTCTTTGAAAAGGGAAATAAAAAGAATGATTCAAGAAGGGGTAGTTGTGATCAATGACAATAGCAAGGAGCATGCGATTTCTCTTGGGAACTTGTTGATTAAAGTCAATAATGGTATTGGAAATATTGATGTGAAACTCAGTGGATAAGATGCCGAGCGTGGTAATTGGAAAGACGCTCCATTTCTTGGTCACCCAGAGTGGAGTTTTGGTGGTTTATTTTGGTGTCATTTCTGTTGTCCGGGTTATCTCAGGGTCGTAATATGGACATTGTCTTGTGATTCAAAACCTTCTATCCTTTCACTTTTGCTTTGTTTAGTCATAATAGCTTGTTTAGTGTCGTCTAGGCTTGTTCAAGGGCTGTAACTAGTTTTGTTTGCTTGTGTTTTTGTTTCAACCCTTTCACCGTCAGTCTAATGCAATTCTCTGTTTCCCGCTATTTCTAGTCATTTTATTTAGTTCTTCTCCTTTTACAATTATTTTCATGCTGGTTCTAGTGACATGACATGCACGCATAATTCTTAGCCTGTTTTAAAAGTCAAGTTTAGTAATGAAGCAATGAAACAATGTTGAAGACGTAAGGACATTCAAGGGAAATAAGTAAAGGCATTTTGAGATCACTTCGAGCCCAAATCAAGTTAAACTAGGGGCAAATAGAACATAAAGAAATACTGTGGAAATGCATCATGCCGCATCGGTTTGAAACCAAAGGCAAGTTTGCCCCTAAGTCTACAAAGGTCGTTCGTGGTACCGAGATTGTTGTCCAATGGTGCTAGGCAATTGACAAATACAGAAGGCAAGTATGTGAATCAATCAAAAAGTGTTATGTGTGTTTTCCTCAGCTTGTTTAGCTATGTAGTTTGTACTTGGCATGTTTCGGAGATTGGAATGACGAAGGCATTTTATTCTGCTATCCAAACACTTTATCCTTTGTTACCCCTTTGAGCCTCGGTTGTGTTCTTGCATACCCCTCTTTCGGAATCAATAATAAAACTCATAAGCCCGAGCAAGGAAAGTAAGTGGAGAAACAAGAGAAAAATAGTGAAAAGAAAAAGAAGAGAAAATAAAAAGAAAAGAAAAGAAAAAAGAAGAAAAAGAAAAGAAAAGAAAAAAAGAAGAGAGAAGAAAAAGAAAAGAAAAATAAAAGAAAGAAAAGAAAGAAAAGAAAGAAAAGAGAAAGAAAAGAGAAAGAAAAGAAAAGAAATGAAAAAGAATGAAAAGAAAGTGGAAGAAAGGAAAGATCAAAACAAATGTAGTCGTCTGAACTACGTTTGACTTGATACGAAAAGGGTATGTAGGCAGCCTGTCTCTGAGGTTTAGTCACACCGAAACAAAAGTCCAAAAGGCCCCAAGAACGAAACTAGGGCAGAAGTTGTGGTTGTTGGGAGAAATCTGATTCCGGAAGTTATAATTTTGAACCCATTTTAAATTGCTTTGAGCCTTTGATACCCTTCTCTTCTAACCTTATCCAAAAGACCACATTATGGTCCAAAGAAAGACCTTCCGACCAGTCTTCAAGAAATGCCGAGTCAAGCAAGCAGAGGTGAATCGTGTCATAGGCCACACTCCGGTACAAGAAGCAAACACTCCGGTACAAGAAGCAAACACTCCGGTACAAGAAGAAAACTGATAAAAATGAGAGAGTCTTGTTGATGAAATCCTTCGCGAATACCCCAAGGCAATGAAAGATGAGAGAAATCAAAATGAGAGAGTCTTATTGGTGAAAACCTTCACGGGTAACAAAAGGCGACGGTGAGACGAGAGAAAATTAAATGAGAGAGGCTTGATGGTGAAAACCCTTCGGGCACTATAAGTCAAATAAGGATTGTGAATCAGATCGGGCAAGCAGAGCGTTGAAGCCCATGTTTCCCGGCAAAAGGTACAATGAGAGCTGAACATCAGATTTCCTAAACATAATAGGCCGCAGATGCATGTCAAGGTCATTAGAGTCGGTATCCACGTCCGATAGGTTTCTAATTCGAAGTTTTCTTGTTAGGAACCATCTCTTTCATTGTTCTCCTACTATATTCCTTTTGTCCTATTTACTTCCTCCTCTTGAGTGTGTCCGATCATAACAAGTGAGAAATGACTTCAAAATTTACCACCAGCTTTCCAATTGCACAAAACGGGATCTGGTTAGCACATCAAATCATCATAAGTCAGGAAAGAACAACAAGCACACTGAGTTGGCAACAATCAACATGCTTTGGGACTCATGTGAAATACAAGGGTTTTGTACGTATCAATGCATGAAGGATGCAACAAGATGGAAGGGATTTGGTGAATGGATCAAAGATATTGGCTATGGTAGGATTGACAAAAGGGTGGTAGACCAGTGACAAGCAAAACAGAAATCAAAGGTGATAGACCCCAAGGCCAGGGCCGGTGGTTTAGATCAAGAAAGAGTAACATGCACACTGAAGATGATAACAATCAACATGCTTTAGGGACCATGTGAAACACAATGATTTGGAAAATGTCGATATGAGCAGTGCAACAGACAGAGGGTATTGGGTTTGGACGAAAAGAGGTATTTTCTGGGAAGTGGTTAGTCTAGTAAACAAGTAGGGTCTTCAAATGGAAATCAGTTATCATGACAAGTGAAGGAGCAACAGACCTCAAGGCCGAGGCCAGTGGTTAAGTCAAGAAAGAACAACTTATACACGGAGTGGGGGCAATGGGCATGCTTTGGGATTCATGTGAGACACAAAGGTTGGGGAGGTGCCAGTTCATGCAATGCAAATAGAGGAATTGGTTCTGAAAGGAGAAAAGGTATTTTCTGTGATAAGGGAGGCAAAGAAATTGGTTAATCAATAAGCAAGCAATGCTTTCAAGGTGAAATCCAAGTTATCATGGCAAGTGAAGGAGTAATCGCCGCAAAGTTCAAGGCCACAAACCAACCACCACATTTAAACTAACATGATTTTTCTTTGATTGAAATAGGCAGAAATTTCGTTTGTTTCGGGGAAACTCACCGCAGGGAAAGGCAGGCACCAGACAAGTTTGAGGGTAAGTTCGCAGGACCCTCCTGGAAAATGGGACTTAGTTTAAATTTCAAAACAAACATGAGTAGCATAATTTAGCATAAATGTACCCCAAGGAATATAAGTTGGTTTCAAAGTTTGCATGTTTGAAGTAGGATCCAATTAAGAGTTCTCAGGACCCTCCTGGATAATGGGATGTAGTTTTAAAATTTGTTTAGATAACAAGATGTGGTGGAGGTCGTACTTGCAATAGATATAGCTTAGGTTAGAACCGCCTTTTAATAGAAGTTGTCAGGACCCTCCTGGATAATGAGGAGTAGTTTAAGACCTTTTGATAATAAATACAGTGGAAGTAATACCTTTTGAAGAGATAGCTTAGATTCATAATTGTTAGGATTTGTGAGGACCTCCCTGGATAATAGGACTTAGCTTTCAAATTCTTATAATAGTTGGTAAAATAATTTAGTTTAACACTCACCCATGTGCCCAGTCATCAAACTGGGGTAGAAAATTTTCTTTGTTTGTCTATTTTGTTGCAGTCAAGAGCCCACCTGGAGAACAAGGGAATAAGTTTCAAGCACTGCAAGCAGGCGCCCACCTGGAGGACAAGGGAATACTTTTCAAGCTTCAGCAGTCAGGCACCCACTTGGAAAATAAGGGAAGTACGATTCAGTTTTAGCCTTTAATTTTTAATATTTGATAACATGTTGTACCCAGTTACCAAACTGGGGCAGAAAATTTTCTTTGTTTGTCTATTTTGTTGCAGTCAGGAGCCCACCTGGAGAACAAGGGAATACTTTTCAAGCATTGCAAGCAGACACCCACCTGGAGAACAAGGGAATACTTTTCAAGTTTCAGCAGTCAGGAGCCCACCTGGAGAACAAGGGAAGTACAATTCAATTTTAGCTTTTAATTTTTAATATTCGATAACATGTTGTACTCAGTTACCAAACTGGGGCAGAAAATTTTCTTTCTTTGTCTATTTTATTGCAGTCAGGCGCCCACCTGGAGAACAAGGGAATACTGTTCAAATGCAGCAATCAGGATCCCACCTGGAGAATAAGGGAATACATTTCAAAGTCAGCAATCAGGAGCCCACCTGGAGAACAAGGGAATACGTTTCAAGTTTAGCAGTCAGGCGCCCACCTGGAGAAGAAGGGAAGTACAGTTCAAATTTTAGCTTTTAAATTTGTAATATTGGATAACATGATGTGCCCAGTCACCAAAATGGGGCAGAAAATTTTCTTTGTTTGTTTATTTTGTTGCAGTCAGGAGCCCACCTGGAGAACAAGGGAATACTTTTCGAGAATTGCAGTCAGGAGCCCGCCTGGAGAACTTGGGAATACTTTTCAAGCGTCAGCAATCAGGGGCCCGCCTGAAGAATAGAGGAACATATTTCAAATTGCAACAATCAAGCATCGTTCGGAGGAATGGCAAAACATCGCCAATCACAATTCAAGGCAACAACAAGAATCCCATCGGAAGAATACAAGATACAAGTTCAAGGCAACACAAGAGCAAGTTTGAGGACATAGATAGGATCTTTTATAACTCATAAATCATAGCTTAGGCTAGTTTCTTTTTTTTTACCACGGTGTAATAAGGAGGTCAGCGAGCAGTAGCAGCAGCAACAACAGTGAAATCATAGCTCCCGGTAGTCCCAGCTACCAAATCTTCCGGAACTACACTGGCCTGATTCCTGTTTAGCCCAGGATATGTAGGCAGCCTCTGAAGCAGGGTGCGGTCAAAATTTTCAAAATGCTTCACAACAGAATATTTGAACGGGCAAAAATCGCTCGTATTTGCTCATTTATCTTTACCCGAGAACTCTGCGTGTTTCCGAGCAAAGAGGGGCAGCTGTGAGCACGTGATTTTTGCCTTATATATGAATTATTCCCAAAAAATTCAAACAAAATGATCTTTCTCTATCTATAAAATTTTTGTGAATTTTGTGGAATTTTTGGTAATTATTGCATTTTATTTGTGCATTTTAATTCATATGGAAAATACAAAAATATGCATTTGCATTTAGGATCTAATTTCATATTTTAAGGATTAATTAGGGGTTAATTTGTTTTAGAACAAAACATGAAAAATCACAAAAATAGTTCACTTTTGCATTTTTAATTGTTTAAATTGTGAATTCGTCCCGAAATAGATTTTAAAATAATTTTAGGAATTAGTTAGTTTAATTTTGAAATATATTAGGACTTTATTTTAATTTTTGTATTTTTATAAAATCAAAAAAAATATAAAAATACAAAATGAAATACAAAAATTAAATAAAAGAAACAAATGAAATGAAGAACAAAAAAGAGGCTGTCCCAAATAAAAACCACAATTGGGCTCGTTTTGATAGGATTTCCCCAGCCCAAACACACCTGGCCCATCCGGTCCTGACCCATTTTCAGCCCAACGCCCCAATAACCCGGTCCGCCCCACTGACTTGGCCAAACGACACCGTTTTGCCCAAGTGAATCCAAGCCATCCATTCACTATGATGCAACGGCCCACGGCCTCTCGTAGTTAAATATAAGATGGTCGGAAATTTAATAAAATTAAAAGACCGTCTCTCTCTTCCTCGTATATCCTCTGAACTTCGCCGGAACCCCACCGCCGGCGAATGCCGTTCACCCCAATCAACTCCAAATTAATACCATAGCTTCCTTTCATCTTCCCCATCTCGAATCCATTATCCATTTTCTTCAAATTTGTCCCTATCTCGTCGAATATCTCATTGAATATTTTCCGGCCATAACGCCGGTTACGCTAAACGGTCCCAAATTAACATCACATAACCGCCCAAGCTTCCTCTACCCAACCCCTATAGTTGTATCGCTCGAATCTGCCTAGAATCGATCGAATATCAAGTTGAAATTTTCTGGCCGGAGCCCTAGTTGTCCCAACTCGCCTCAAATTGATCCCAGGCGTTCTTTGGTCCTTCCTTATGAAGAATTCAACATTGTTGGCGCTCAAATCTCAATGGAATTATCGGAATCCTAAAATTGAAGAACGGCCGGTGAGTTTTTCTTTTTCAAGTGTTCTTAGTATCTCTTTTAATTAAGTAGATGCCGTGAGTTGAGTTTAATTAATTTTTATGTTTTCAATTAGGTTTAGTTTAGTTTAGTTCTTTCGGTCAACTTACTTGATCAATTGATAGTTAATTAGTCCGTGTGAGTTTTGATTCTCATTTGGTTGGCTTTAATTGCTAGTAGTTAGTTGATTCAGAGTTTGTTAGATTAGCTATTGAGTTGGATTAATTAGGCTCGTTTCAATTATGATAGTGTCTTAGGAATCTAACAAATTAGCATCTATGCTGTTATTAGCTGTTGGAATTATTTGAAAAATAGCTAGAATTACCTAGATCTTTCTAGAATAAGACACAAATCAGATTTTAATAAATTTAAGGTACCAACTTGTGTGAAAAGTTAAAAAGTAAGGGGACTAAAAGCTAATTTGAGGAAGGACTAATAAAAAAAGGAAAAACCTGAGGTCCCCTCAGTCATGCCTATATAAAAGGCACTCCCATGCCTTGGAAAATGAGGTTTTGTTTTAGCCCCAATATTCCCCCAAAATGCAGTCTCTCAACTTCCAGATTTGAATCCTGAAATTCAAAACTCAAAAGCACAAAAAATCAGAAAAACTTCAAAAAATCAAAAAAAAAAAAAAACACAAGCTACTGTTCCATTCAATTTCTAGTTGGTTTCCAATTTAGTGGCTAGATTGTCTTTCAGGTTCAGTTACCATTAATTTGAAGCTTCAGAGTTGTTTTAGTTTATTTCAAGTGAATTTGGGCTTAAATAGTGGGATCAATTGAATTACTTTGGGTTTCTGATGGTTGGGGTGTATCTGAAGGTGTTTTGATCCTGTTTCGTGTGAAATTTGAGCTTGAATCAAGTCATTTGGTTTATTGTGGTATCCATGAGTCATGTACACTGTTTTGGTTCTAAAAAAAACACATCTATCGATGTGCTGCTGTGTACCTGCTTTTGCTGACTTTTTCTTCTTCTGTTGTAATTCGAAACCAGGTACACGACTATAACTTTGCAATTTTGTAAGCTGGAAACATTGAGCATGAATGTATATGAAGATTTGAAGTTCGAATTTGCCTTGCTGTTATACTGATTGTATATTTTAGATATCTCATTCATTAATGTCGCTAATGGCTACTGAATGTATAATTAGACTGTTATAGGACTGTTATTGTTATTCCTTGGGTTTGTTCGAGTTTTTTGTTTTTAGTAGAAGAGCACACGCTAGCTCAGTTAATGCCTGCTAGTGTTTACGTTTATCTGTTAGTGTTAGGATCATTTATGAACATGCTTGATTTGGAAACCAGTAGCATAGTAGTATTAGCTTAAATTATGGTGTTCCAATTATTGGTTTCAAGCCT
>MDKF010416746.1:0-14498 GCA_026770625.1 Nicotiana glauca
CAATTTAAACTGGGGAGGGGAGCATGCTTCAGGGGTAACAGTTAGAAACAAATATCAGGAATAATGGTAAGTACAACTACAATTTAACTTCTAACAATAGTGAATAGACAAGACAACTTTCATATTCAACTCATCTCGTTGCAGGCGTGCAACCCAATCCCATTTCTCAATATCTCGGTGTGGGTGTACTACCTGCTCCTATTTCAATATATATCATACGTGGTAGGCGAACCACTCACTCCATTTTCAATATATTATGTGGTAGGCGTACCACTCGATCCCATTTCATATCATTAGTGGTAGGCATACCACCCGCTCCCAATTCATATCACTTGTGGTAGGTGTACCACCCGCTCCCAATTTATATCACTTGTGGTAGGCGTACCACCCGCTCCCAATTCATATCAACACAAGATCACAGAGAAATCCCAACAACGGAATGAGGTAATATAATAAACTTGCCGGCAAGGGATCAGGACAACATAGTAAGTTTCCAGGCATGGGATCAAAAGATCAAATCAACTATCCCGACAAGGGAGATTCCAGCTATAACCAAACTTATTCAATTTCTACTTAACACAAATAATACCAATGCTCAGTCATAACAATTACTTTCTCGGTTTTAAAGATCTTTAACCAAGACTTCATAAGTACCATTTAAGAATGCAACGACTTAGTAATTTAAGACTCACGGTCATGCTAGACACCAATGTATAGATACTCGTCACCATGCCTATACATCATACTCGATCAATTAGCAAGTAAAAAAACAAGACCCGCTCATATTTCCTCAAGCTAGGGTTAAACCAAAAACTTACCTCAAACTTTAACGGACAACTCAATCCTCAACAATTGCTTTCCCTCTCGAATTCGGCTCCAACTCGACCAAACCAATCGTTTTGAAGAAGAAGAATCGTCTTGGAAAATCGCGTATTAGGTTTTGGGTTCTTTGAAAAAAAGTGAAAAATGACTGAAAATACCGACCTTTTATACCTTGCTGGAGGCTAAGCGCGGACCACACAAAAGTGCACCGCGGTCGCGCTGAGGGACTGAAAATATGACCCTCTTTGAATCCACCTAGCGCGGACCGCATTGATTTGGGGCGCGGCCGCGCTCGGGAATTGGACAAAATCCCGACTCTCTGAATCTCCCAGCGCGGACCGCACTGATATGGGACACGGTCGTGCTGGTTGACCTGAACCACTATCCCTCTGAATCTAGCCACGTGGATCGCGCAGGAATGCAACGCGGCCGCGTGGCTTCCAGCACGGACCGCGCAGAGTTAACCGCGGGAGCGCTGGGGGCCTGCAACTCCCTGAATCTGCAACCATCTGATGTTTCTAGCCTAAGACCTCCCGGGACCTACTCAAAAACTCACCCGAGCCCTCGGGGCTCCATACCGAACATACATATAAACTCAAAAACATAATATGGACTCATCTGTGCTATCAAATCGCCCAAACAATATCGTACATAATCAAATTAGGCTTCAAGACCCATGATTTCCTTCCAATTTCCATAAAACATCAAGTTTAGAGTTCTTAGTCCAAAACACATCAAACGACGCCCAAATTCAAGCAAACTTTACATAAAGTATTAAACCATATATGAGGCTTGTAGCGGGCGTCGGAACCAAAATACGAGCCCGATACCACAGTCTTTTAATCAAATTTCATTTCCAATTTCCTTAATAATTTTTAGAAACTAATTTCACACAAAAATTCAATTCTCGGGCTCGGGACCTCGGAATTTGATTCCGGGCATACACCCAAGTCCCATATTTTCCTACGGATCCTCCGGGACCGTCAAATCACGGGTCCGGGTCCGGGTCTGTTTGCCTAAAAAGTTGACCGAAGTCAAACTTAATCAATTAAATACGAAGATTTAACATTTTTCTCAAAATTTCATATTTAAACTTTCCCACTACGCGTCCGGACTGCGCACATAAATCGAGGCAACCCCAAACGAGGTTTCCAGGGCCTCAAAAGTACAGGGTGAGTAAGGAAACAAGTGATGACCATTTGGGTCGTCACAAAAGTAACCCCACCTTCTGATTGTATCATCAAGAGGCAGCTTCCCCTTCCATAGCTTCCACATGAAGAACGACATCATGAATGGCAATCCTTTCGGGCAGATATTTTTGTAGATAATGCTAGGCTCCCTTCTCTTCCTCAAATAGTCCTAAGCCAACTTAACAGTGAATTCTCCTTTTGACTCCAACAACCAGTAAGATTTATCAATTTGTTCATGTACTATAAGAGTCTTGATATTGTCTATGATATGAGCAATAAGATCTTCAGGTTGTATTTCCCTCAACCTTTCATCATCTCAAACTCCCTCTTGGACAACATCATACACATTGTGTATTGATTCATCACAATAAAACTCCGGAGGAGTTACAAAATATAGTGTACCTAACCTTGTCCAATTATCAAACCAAAACAAAGAAGATCCCATTTTTGGTTGCCACAATATCTTATGCTCCACCAAATCCCTACACTCTAACATTCTTCTCCAAGTATGAGACCCAGCCTTCCAAGGCACCACCAATGCATTTATCTTCTTACAATATTTTTGACTCATAAAGGAACTCTATATAGTAGGTTTTGTTCTAAAGTTCCACCAAAGCTTGCAAAACAAAGCTTTAGCAACATCATGTAATGGTCTAAAACCCATTCCTCCTTCCTCCACTGGCAGGCATAAATTCTTCCATGATGCCCAATGTTTACTTTTCCACCAACTGAATTGCTCCAAAAGAATTGAGAAAACATTTTATATAGCTTTTCAATGACATAATTAGGAGGATTAGGCATACTTTGCAACACATGAGTAATCAACACAGCCCTACCACCTATATACAAGAGCTTTCCCTTCCAAGATTGCAACTTATCAAGAACCTTTTGAATAAGTCCTTGATAGTACTCTATCATCCTTCTAGAGTAAAAATTAGGACACCCCAAATAAGTAAATGGAAATTATTGCCTTTCAATCCTAGTAAATCTTTGAACATTGTTTACCAACTTCATGCCAGTTGAGTGATGCATATATAAGGCTAATTTGGACTTGTTTATAAGTTGTCCAGAATCAGCTTCATATGCACCAAGAACCTCCATAATAAGCTTCAAATAAGTAGCATCTGAAGAAGAGAAAATATGCACCAAGAACCTCCATAATAAGCCTCAAAGAAGTAGCATCTGAAGAAGAGAAAATTATGGTATCATCAACATAAGCTAGATGATTAATTTTAGGACTCCATTTAGGCAATCCAAAACCACAAAAGTATGGATTCCTGTGAAGTGAATTAAGCCCCCTTGACAAAGCTTCTGCTACCAATATGAACAAAGTAGGAGACAAAGGATCTCCTTGCTTGACTCCTTTAGTTGATAATCCAAATGGTTGACCATTAAGTAGCACTGAATACCAATTATAAGAGACAAGACCAAAGATCAAATCAATGAATCTCTCACAAAATCCCATCTTTCTCAATACTTTTGTCAAGAAAAGCCAATAAATCCTATCATAATATTTTGTCATATCGAGCTTAATAACCACATTTGGACCTGCCTTAGTTCTCAATCTTATAGCAGTGATGATCTCCTGGGTAAGTATCACATTCTCCACAATGCTTCTCCCTTTGAAAAACCAGCCCGCTCATCCGAAATTAGGTTGAGAAGAAGCTCCACCATCCTGTCATGAATACCTATTGAAAACACTTTATCGATGAAGTTGCTTAGGCTTATTGGTCTCGTATCGGAAAATATAGTAATATCCTTCTTCTTTGGCAATAACACCAAGTTTGTATAAGTCATAAACTTAGGCATTTCTTGACCATTGAAGAAGGAACTAACTATATCAAACACATCCTCTCCAATAATGTCCAAGCAGGTATGAAAGAATGACCTACTGAAGCCATCCGGACCCCCTACACTATCTCCATTTAGCCCAAACACAGCCCTCTATACTTCTTCAACAATTAGCTATTTGATAAGCTCTTCATTATGTTGCACCTTCACCATTTTAGGTACATGATCTAATATGTAAAAATCAGTATGAACCCTATCTTTATGAAACTGCTCCTAGAAAAATCTCACTGCCTCTGCTGCCATATCTTCACTATTTTCCAACCACTACCCAATGCTATTTTGAATTCTTCTCAACGGCAATCTCTTTCTTCTCCCATTCACTTATGCATGAAATAATTTTGCATTTCGACCACCATCATTGAACCAGTTCACCCCAGCTTTTTGTTTCTAAAATTCCTTCTCCAAGTGAAAATATCTAATGAATTCTAACTGTACCTTTAGAAGCTTTTCTCGATTGAGTGGTGTCAAATTCAGTTCAAACTGTCTTTCATGGACTGTGAAAAGCTCCTCCAAGCTAGCAACCTTCTGGAAAATATTACCATATGTGGCCTTACTCCACAATGACAGTGCTTTCTTCAGTTTCTTCATCTTATAATTGAATAAGATCAAAAGATTACCAGTGAAATCTGAACCACATCCAAAAATGTGTCATGTTCAATCCATAATTTCAAGAATCTGAATGATTCCTTGATAAGAGGTGCATTAAGATCACAAGATAGAATCATAGGGCAATGGACTAATCCAGTTTTTAAAAGATGTGTGATCTCCAATCTAGGTAACATCTGTTGAAACTCCATATTACCTAAGCACCTATCCAACCTCTTGAAGATACAATCATTATCAGTTCTTTCATTCCACCATGTGTAGATATTTTCCTTGAATCCCAAATCAAACAAGTTACAAGTGTTGATACAATGTCTAAATCTTCAATTTCATTCAAAGAAACTGGCCTCCCCCTAAACTTCTCTTCATTATCAACTATCATATTAAAATCACCTCCAACAATCCATGGAAGAGTCATATCACTAGCCAGTTCATACATCGTATCCCATAATTCAATTCTTTCAATTGCATAACATTTGGCATACACTAAGGTGACTATAAATTCCTTATGCGACTGGTTATTTAATAGTCTTAGTGTAAGATGTTTCTCTATATCAACAATCACCTCTACTTCATAGTCTTCCTCCACAAAAGCTTATACCTTGTTAGAAATATTTACAAAAGCTTAAGGCATTCCAAGCTTCGTCCTATATGTTTCCAGCTTGTTTCTATTTTGCTTTGGCTCCATCATTCCAATAAAGTGAAAAAATTTATTGTCTATGCATTGTAACAAGCCTTTCAAAAGCTTGCATTGTATTAACTAACTTTATATTCCAGATAATCGCATTCATATCAATATACTGGATTTAGAAAGGGTCCCTCTCGTTTGTACATTGGTGCTAGGGACACTAGTGTTCTCCTTTTGTTGTTTCTTTCTTCCTCTACTCACTGATTTTGCTTTCTCAATCTGCGTTGGTGATAAATCTCCTTGTCTAGCAACCTTCATGAAATTTTGAGCTGTGGATTCTGCATCAAGATCATTTCCTCCTCTTATGTGTGGGTCTTCATCCTCCTGTGCCTAATTTTGCCCCACAATCTGAGTTTGCACATGTTTTGGTATCATCAACTTATTCAAATTTTCCTTTTCCACCTTCAGAGGTTGAGTATTTGGAGCAGTAGTCACCACTGGTAGGATCTTTGTAGCTGGAATATCATTCCCAATAGGGACTGTGGTATTAGGATTCAAAGTGTTTAGGGCTCCATCTATTTGTCTAGGTCAAGGGTTAGGTTTAGGGTTGGGGTTAGGTTTAGGGTTAGGTATTTCAGTTGGTTTAGTGATTCTGGGTATTTGTTTCGTATTTGCACTATTTTCATGCATTACAGGTGTGACAACACCTTCAGCTCTATCTACCTTTCCTTATTTATTCTTGCTAACCTTGATAGCTTCATTCAGTGTCATACAATCTTCCTCTTCATCAACATCTGCCAAAGCATCATTCTCCACTGATTGTTTATCATCTTCCATCCGATGTTCGTCATCTCCCTCATGACTTTCTCCTTCATCTTCTTAAAATTCCTCGTTTGGTCACTCCATAATTTGCCCAGTTTTATACTGCCAGTGTCTTGTGTATGTGAAGGATCTTCTTGGCATAACTGATTTGTAGTAACAAAATAAGCCAAGTCATCACACCTTAATTCCTTAGCTACATTCACAGTATTGTTATATCCATTGGTTTCATTGTTGTTTCCAAAAGCACGATTAACCCATTGAGCAGTAGATTCTTTTCTTGTTGCACTTTCCACCTCCTTGTCCTTAGCACTAGCTGATTGCCCCTCCTTTGTAAACCTAGTTCCCGCTGGATTAGGACTAAAAGTGGTGCAACTGGGTTCAAGCTTCTCCAAACGCTCGTAGGCTTAGGATTGGGACTACGTTGATCCGTAACATTCTTCACAAGAGCCAACTGATTCCCACCTTTAGTAGGAGAAGGTTTATCCACCTGAATTATCTCCTGGACTTCATCAATTACTGCCAACTAATTATTCAGCACTTCCCAGCATTAACACCATCCAAAGCTGCAAATTTATTAGATGTTTGATCCTGCCCAGCAGCAGCATTCTCAACTGGAACCAACTCATTCCCATTGTTGGATTGATTAACTTCTCGCCTCCCACCATCCATATTCTTGACACAATTATTAAGCACTTTCTTCCACTGTTCCCCAATGTTTTGAACTACCTTCCCACTCGTAAGAATCATTATAGTCCCCTTATTTTTATCCTTGTCATTCACATTGCCTGCTGCTTCATTCTTTTCTTTGTCTTGCACCATAAGTTCAGGATGTAATTTCCAGCACTCGAAATCATCATGACTTTGTAACTTGCATGATTTATTATATTTAGGAGTAGCTTCATTCTCGATATCCATACGAACTTTCTCTGGTAGCTCGGCTAACAAATCAACTAGCACCTTAACTCTTGCACAACTTGGACGTGTCTTATTAACTGTTGACATATCTAGTTGTAACAGTTTCCCAACAACTGATACTAAAGAAAATAGGCATTCCTTAACAAAAAAAATAGGTAACAAGTTAGGAAACAAAATCTAGGCCATCACCTTAGGAGTTTCTTCACCTGCCTTGAATTTGGAATCGTAGATCAATGTTCTCATCTGATATTCAGAGCCATCCTTGGCTTTCATATAATAAACACTTTTCGACAGAAAATCTAAAAAATCTTGCCATAAAGTCAGTCGAATCAATATGTGCCTATCTCTAAGGAGTCCAATATTGCATTCCCCCTTGATACCACATTGCGCAGGGATGATTCTTCGAAGTTCTTGCAAATTTGGCCATCCATACAAGAATTTGCATACCACGGCATATTGCAAACCTTCAATAACGTTCATATGATCCACCTTTGCTTCTATAAACTTCACTAAGGGTTGCCTATCCACAAAAGAGACGCGTCTCATCTGAATTGAGTCGACAGTAGCTTGCGCCGCCTGGTTCACGTGCATGGGGTTATTTAGTGAACTGGGTTAAAGTATTTTTGAATAATCCAGTGGAGTTTTTGTGATTGGATTATTTTTTAAAGGTTGGGGAGTAGTTGGTGGAGGCAAACCAACCCCTATAGGAGGTTGGTCATCGGCCGTAGTGGCCATGAGAGGGCTGTCGTCGGTGATCTCTACTAGGGTTTAGGGTTTTTTCTTAGAGAGAGAAGAGAGCGTTTTTGTACAAACCCTGCTTGTACAAAATTAATTCATACGAAAATGTTAAAATTACCTTGCTTTCTACCGTTAGTTTAATTATTCAGATCGTGCTTTTAAAAAAATTCAACATGGCCTGATTCCAGTGTCAAAAATTATCTCATTTGTAGAACTTTGACTTGAACATGGGGTGGTGAAAAGGGACTACATTGAGCTTCTTTGTAGGAGAAATATTTATATTACTAGTATATATATATTAGTCATAATTCATAAGCAACTCCAATGTGAGTATAAGAATGATTTTCTATTCGCTTGGAAGATTATTCTATCTTCCTCGGTGAAAGAGGAAAAAAAGTGTGTAGGAGAAAGAATCCTAAAAGGAGAGAACATGTAGTCCACCAAGTGGAACGTATGAAGGAGGATTGTGGTACGAATGTCGGAAAATAAGAAGAGCGACCCAAAAATAGAAAGAAGAGTATGAGGGGCACCCTATCTTTAGAGATAAAGAAGGGCAAAAACTTGATGAGCAGATGATTCTAGATTTGACGGTATATTATTAGTTGTGAAAAAGAGAAGAAAATGATTGCTCGGGGTGCATTTTTTCCTACGACCAACAACATTACCACTTGGAAGTTAAAGGTAGATCGGGATTTCTTCCGAAGTAGACAAATGAATAAATTAGTATAATAATAAGCAATGTTGTTTTTTTATATTTATATCTGTCACACCTCCAGTTTACACGCCTACCCCGAGGGATAAAATGTATATGGGAGTTTTTCCATTTAAAGTGATATTATTCGAAATGAGGTTATTTATTGATTTAGAGTCGCCACTTGGGATATGTTTGGTTGGTGTCTCAAGTCACCGGTTTGTTTTCAATCCCAAATCGAGAAAAATTTTGACTTTCCCTGTGAAGTCTGCGAACCAGAAATTCTGAATAAGGAATTCTGTTGACCCAAGGGAAGGTGTTAGGCACCCCCGGATCCCGTGGTTCTAGCACGGTAGCTTAAATTATTATAGTTGGCCAAAAATCTGATTTTATATACATGTTTTAACTTATGTGCTTTTTAAATTTAAACCGCTTTTATTACTATTTTTAAAGAGAATTGCAACGTCGTGAAAACACGTCTCGAACCGCGTCACATAAATGCACCCACGGTTTTTGACACATTTCGACTTCGTTGAGATTTAGATTTGGGTCACATAAATATGCACCCGTATTTGGGAATGTAAAATTATTTAAGTAACGGACCTAAAGCAGCTAACACATTTATTATCTTTGCGGGAGACCGTAAAATTCACTAAACGGCACGTCCCGAATTCTAAGTACTTTAATACCAATATTTATCGAGGGCCCCGCAAGTTATGCGTTTTATTTGGCGAGGCTCGTCTTATTTTATTTAAAATCCAATCCTAAAGCAATTTATAATTTTCAATGTAATTCGTCTCTAATAATAAAGCCCTATTTAACTAACTTGTCAACGTAACAATGCTAGGATATTCAAACAAGTTCTGAATTTAAATTAAAAGAACTCCACTCAATGCTTTGGGCCTTAAAATTAGCCCAAAGCAATTTCAATTGATGTCCAGGCGAAGAAGTGCAGCCCCAAACGTGGGCCTGATACAGACAGCAAATGGCCCAAACGATCATACCCATTCCCAACCAATATTGACCATTCTAATTCCAAATTTTAGATTTCAAATGTATTTAAACAAGCGACCTTTTCAAACAGAACATCACTCTGTAATTTTATAGCTCTTAACGAGGTTGAACCTCCAGTTTATTTCTCACGGTGACAGGGATCACTCATTTGATGTTAATGCAGGCGCACAATTGTAAACTCTATTCCTAACTAACCATTAGTTTATTTCAAAACTTCAAAATAGCAAAATGAACTTGATTCAAATTATGATTATGCGATAGTCCCTACAATCTAAATTGGACAGAATATTAAACAAATGGACATTGTGGCTAAAACTATTAAGATAGTGCAACATAATACTTTGGTTCCCTAATTTTGAGCTAACATTTGATAATCATGAGTTTCAGACTCAAGTTAATGCCAGAAATCTTACAATAAACATACACGCAATCCTAATAGCTCAAATGTACAATTACAAACGCCTAGTAATTCATCAGTCCAACAAAACTATAATGAAAGCAGTAGATGAATGGAGATTTCAACAAAAATAGGCTTCAGCTTCATTCATTTTCAGTTGGGGGTCTATATGTGTCAAGTTTCTGGATATGTACCTGGATTTAAAATAGAATAGGAAGAACGAGAGTCAGCAGCAAATAACACAGCTAGTATCCAGCAATCACAAACAGCAACAAACATAGTCGATCTCAGCCAAGAAATAACTCAATGATTCCAGAAGTGTTTTTAAACCAAACGAGACTGATATATCAACCTCTAAACAGCTCCAGAATGCCCAAAAATGAACACAGGAGATCAATACTAAACAAATGAACCACAGTTAGCTCAAATTAGCCAAATCCAGTACCTAGAGGACTCGAACTGCTTTAAAATCCCAAATATCGAACAGAATAAGGAGATTCAAGTAGATTTGATCCTAAATGAGCTAGAGACTTGAAGCAAGTGATGGAATCTGAAAGTGATTTAAGGGATGCTAATGTAACAGTACTTTTTTTTGGTTTTCTGCTATCTTTTCTTTCAACTAATCCCTAAGCTCTCTTTTGTGTCTTCTTATGAGCTCTATCTATCTGATCCCTCCCAGGTTTTTGAGTCTCCCCCCTTTAATCAGGATGTGTGTGTGTGTATATTTAAAGACTTCCTCCAACCCTTTTCCACTCATGATAGCACTCAACCTATTAATAAATGTTTAAACCCCCATGTTATTCCCTGGTGATCTCCACTACTCAATGTCAGTTCCACTTTTAAACCTTCTTTCTTTGTTAAATCCAAATCATTATGGGCAGTCTAATATTTAAATCCAGGCATGCCCTGACAAACCATGTTGTCATGCCACTTAGTCTGATTTTCAAACATTTAATTGTCCCTTTAATCCCCTGTTAATTGTCCCCTTCCCCTGGCAGACCCGGGGTCCAAATGGTACAAACTGAAAAGGTCCACATGACCCATTCCAATCCGGCCAAATTATTAAGCTATACGAACTATTTCAGCTAAACTAAGTGATCACAACCTAACAAGGATAATCAGAAACTGAACATTCCTATTGACTCGTCCCAACCAATCTAAAAACGTTATGAAATAGAGCCTGGAGAATTCTAACTTCAAATAGCAAAATGACAGCACTCAATTAATCTAAAACTTGACTTAGACATTGTCACACCTCCTTTTTACGCACCTACCCTGAGGGATAGTGTACAAGGGAGTTTTTCCAATTTAAGTGACATTATTCAAAATGGGATTATTTATTTCAGAGTCGCCACTTGGGAAAGGATTGGCTTTTGGTGCCCCAAGACACCAGTTTATCTTGAATCCCAAATCGAGAAAATTTTTGACTTTCCAAGTGAAGTCTACGAACCAGAAATTCTAAGTAAGGAATTCTATTGGCCCGGGGGAAGGTGTTAGGCATCCCCGAATCCCGTGGTTCTAGCACGGTCGCTTAAACTGTTATAAATGGCTTAATATCTGATTTTAATACATGTTATCCTATAGTGCAATTTTAAGGACTATTTACCGCTTTATTATTATTTTTAATGAGAATTGTGATGTCGGGAAAACACATCTCGAACCACGTCACACCAGTGTACCCGTGGTTATTGACATATTTCGACTTTGTCGAGATTTGGATTTAGGTCACATAAATGTGCACCCATATTTAGGAAGGTAAAATTATTTAATGACGGCCCTAAAGCGACTAGCGTATTATTAACTTTGGGGAAGGCCGTGAAATTCACTAAATAGCCCGTCCCGAATTCTAAATGCTTTATTTTTGATCAATTATTGAGGGCCCCGCAGTTTGTGCATTTTATTTGGCGAGGATCGTCTCAAGATCAATCCTAACGAGACTATGATTTCTCTATTTGTTCTTGTCTCTACGAATAAAAGAAGAGTCCTAATTGGTTAAGAATTAAATTATACCGTATTAAATTATGAATTGAACTCTTTTAATCAAGTCCAAATAATTGAATCTTTTGCTCGCATGATTGTAATAATCAGGCTTCGAGACAGCCTCCTTGGAAAGGGATTATTCGAGCCTAGTAAAAGAAAATATAGGCCCAGGCATTTGAGTGTCTTAAACCCATGTCGAGCCTTCCAACGTAAACAGAGATTGGCCCGGGCGGCTGTGATACTACTGTTAATCCCACGCCAAAACAAAGGTGAAACACCATTTAGAAGGATTAATAATCTGACCAAAAATGCAAACTAGTTAGGAAAATTGGCTTAATTGATCCTGCACTCTCAACAATGAGCCCTTAAGCTCAATTCATTAAACAGACCGAGACGCTCTCCGATTTCATCAAGCGGTCATTTGATCAAATCATTGTATTATTCTGAATGTATTGAACAGGATAAAGTATCACTAATCAAATTAAACTATCCAACCTAATGGGCTAATTTGACAATCGTGAACATTTACTATCAGATTCTACCCGTATACTCATCCGAAAATACTACTTCAATTTCATATATCACATAGGTTTGGCGTAATCAGTCATGTGAAGCTATCTAAAGCAACTAATAACTGAATTAGGAAATCAATTCTAGCATTTGAGATCATCCCTTGAATTTGAGAGTTGATGGCAATTTATTTCCACATGAGATTGTTATACTATATACTAAGCTGAAGTGTTGGAAGCAGGATCTGGCAGATAAATCTTAAAGTCCAAACAATCGACAGTCCCAACAATTATACAAAACTGATCATCTAATTAGTTCAATACAGGCACACTAAAGCAATACGGCAATTAAATCCTGGAGCTAACAGCAGTAGTGAACCAATGAAATAGAAAACTTCAATGAATATCAAGCAGCCTCTGCATTTCCATTATTATGGGAGAATTACATCAGGAATAGGTAGAAATGTGTACCTGGAATTGAGTCACAATAAGAAGAGGGGAGATCAGCAAGTAGTAAATCAACAACCAGCAGTGGTAACCAACAGTAACACCAACAGCAATTCAAAACAACCCAATACAGCGCCCAAAATACCAAAACGAAATCCCTGCAATCCACAGAATCACAGCAACCAATAATTGACCCCACAATAGACTCTACTGAACTTGGATTAAACCAGAAATGGACCAACAATAAGTTGTTTCAATGGAGCAGTAAGTTTGTTTCAATGGGGCAATAAGTTTGTTTCTTTTGCTTTTCGGGCTGCTTTCTAGATAGACTCTACTTCTCTATCAACTGATTACAAAAGAGACCAAGAATTGATCACTCTCCAAGCTCTCTCAACTCTTTTTCAAACTGACTTTCTAGCTCTCAACACTGATTAAACACTCAAAAACTGATGACTCACAACCAGTTTTCTTAATTTTTTTTCAACTGCCTTCCCCACTCTCTCCTCCTTCATTCAAAAGCCTCCTTTATTCTATCAAAAGTGTTCTATTTGTGTTCCTCTAAAACAGACCTGCCAGCCCTTTTAAAATCCATTATTTAAACCATTTTCACCCATGATATTCCCTGAGGTTCCCACTATGAATACTAAATATTAGTCAGTACTACCACTGACCTGTTTCTTCCTTTATTTAAATCACAGGGGTATGGGTAGCCTATTTTCCTATTCAATTAAGTATGGGACGCATGTTTTTCTGTTTAATTCCTTCAGACCTTGTGAAATGGTGCCCATGTGATTTCTATGAGCATTTTTCTAACAGTGTTTTAAAGAGTCACCAATCCCTATTGCTGATTAAACTATTTCATTAGTTTAATCAGTTCACAATTTCTTTACTCTAAAGGTTCATCAGTTTAATGCTCACAGAAATAAACACAAAGAACACAATTAACTATCCTGTTTCAATTCAAATATCAAACCAATCAATTACTGAGATAAGAGAACTGTAAACAATGAGATGAAAAACATATTTTCTACAGTTGAAACCAACATAAGAACCATCCAGACGGACTCAAAGACATCGACAAATTCCAGACATTCAAATTGATCAATTAATTCAGTTCAAACGTGTCTAAACAATTCAACTCATTGTGATGAACTAACCTCTAAGTTTGAACATATCAACAGGCATAGTTCATCACAGAATAGTAGGAATGAAGCATGAGGAGGAGAAGCATGAGAATTAAACGAAGAACAAACCATAAGAGAAAAGAAAAGGGATCAGGAAAAAAAACACCTAATTATGAGGCAGGATATTTACTGGAATAATTAACTTTGCATTACAGACCCAAAGAAGAGACTAATTATGGCTTAACACAGATGAACAGGCATACATAAAAAGGAAAAAGAAGAAACTTAAGGAAAACTTACTGATTTCGGATTCCAATCCACATGCCTTTCAAAATTGATTTCTAGTTAGTATTATACGTCTATTTCGTTAGAAATAGGCTTATAATACTAACTAGGAACCCATTCGAACCTGACGACTTCAAAACAGTCTCGAACCGCTGGACCCTAGATCCGTCATTTGACGAGTTTTACTCGGATTCGAGACGATTTGGTTAGGGTTTAGGGATGAGGAGGTCAAGGGGATTACTGGGTGTGATTTTGGGAGCAAGTGGATGAACTAGGTTTTGGGATGAATCCTTTGATCGAAGATTCGAAAGCTTCGGAAGTGATTTGAAAGAAATGGTTGTGGATTCATGGAGGGCATGGTTTGGTGGTTTAGGGGTGTTATTTTGGCCGGGATCAGAGTGGTTGCCGCCGGCTTAAGGGAGGTGGGATATGCCGGCGGCTAGGGTTTGAGGGGTCTTGTTTGGTTCGTCTCTGAAAGAGAC